>VXBU01015505.1:273834-287733 GCA_013400315.1 Bombycilla garrulus
GCTCTTCTTGCACAAGCACCAGCGAATGAGTCAGACGCAGGCAATCGGGGGAGGGGGTGTCAGATCTTGGGGAACGGCGAGAACGCCGGGTTTGGGGCACAGGAGTGGCGAACTCGAGCGCTCTCCCCGCAGTAACGTTCCCAGCGAAAGGTTGGTAGTCCGGGAAACCCCAGAGTGTTCTTTCCCTTGATGCAGGGGCTGTCAACCAGAAATCCCTGCCGTGGGGCTCAGGGGAATGAATGTGGAGCAGCAGCTTACACACTAAAAGCAGCCCTAAAAGCTCCAGACACCAGACAAATATCACAAAAATAAGCTTTGTAGAAGTTGGCTCCATCTGGGCATCCCTGCTGTTCCATCCTCCTTTCAACATCCCCCATTTCAAAGCCCAGAGCCTGTTTCTCCATCTCCCTTTCCCCTCTCACAGCGCTGGTGTCTGACCCACCTGGCCTTAGAGCAATTCTTGCCTCTCTGTCCACACCAGAGCCCACCAAAACCTCTCACCGCCACACACTGCTGTGGCCTTCTCCTTCATTCTATTGCTCTCCTGCTTTTTCCTTTCCACCATCCTGCTCCAGCTGCCACAACTTATTTGGTTTTGCAGAGATGAATGTGCCAGCTAAGTAGCACAGAGGGATGGCCTCTTCCGTGCTCCATCCTTCACAGCCATTTCGTTCCCACACTGATTACTTCAGAGTGAGGCAAAGTCACACGTTTGGACAGACTCCCCCACTCCTATGCCACAGGAAACTTTTGGGTTCAAATAGGATAATGCCAAATGTTCACCCACTGAAGTTTGCTTTTCACTACATTAAGACACAGAGCACCAAGAAATCCCTCCCAAAGACATTTAACAACACATCAGTTTTACTGCTCTTGACAGTCTTATCATTGAATTCCCTGATAGGTCTATGCCTGTTTTTTTTTCTCCTTTGAAAGATCTCACCTCCTAACTTATTTAGAGATTACTTCCTCAGACATTACATTAGTCTTTCTAAGCAAAGCAATTAAGCAGCTTCAACTGCCTTTTTTTTTTCTTTTTAATGTTTGATGTTTTAATGCTTCTCTGCATTTCACCCTGGATGAACATTTTCCCCCTGTAAATATTACAGTGATGTTTGTCATGGTTACTGGAGATGCGGTTGCAGTTCCATCCTTGTGTAAGGGTTATTTCAGTGTTATCATTCAGGAGATTTACTGGAACAGCAGCAAAAACAGATTCAAAACCCTCAAATGCAAGTGAAATTCATGATGGTAAAAAATTGCAGCTCCATCATTAGCCTATGTTTAAAATATAAAAAGGAACATGGTGTTTTTGGGAAATGCTTAGTATACACTATACTGTGTACAATACACTGGGTCTAATGGTGTGAAAAACCAGTACAAGAAATACACACATTTTCTAACTTCAGAACTATATGATCTTCATTAATCTAAATTTAGAAATAGTTTAGCGTTATTCCCAAATATTTTTCCTCAATTATTCTCATAAAATTTTGTGAAATATCACAATAAAACAGTCCAAATTTCCAAATTAAAATTAGAATAGAACATATAAAAGGTTTGTGCAAACACAGTGGGATTAATCTTGGCAATGCATACACAGTCTTCCCAAAAGCTTCACCAAATTCAAGCAGATTACTTCCTACTGAATTAAGCAAATGCTGCAAAATTAAGACTGCTGCTTTAATAGGCATTCACACTCCATCTCTATATTTGCAGAGTTTTAAATTAAAGAGCTGTAAAGATGATAAGAAGTCGACTTCACTCAGCACAAACAAGAAAACAAAATCTGCAAGTAAGTGTCTAACCCTTGTAAATTTTGTGTAAGGGAACACTTACTTCAAAAGCACTGTAACAAATACTAACATCCCTGCACGTGGGACAACATTTATTCTGGAAGGCAGGTGGATTTATCCCTAAATGATTCCCTCCTCCACATAGGCAGCTCTTCACTCTTCTAAAAGCAGCTGCAACACAAGTTCAAGAAGTTTGGAATCATGCATTCTGAGGATACTTTGCACCTGAAGTTTCCCTACCAGGCCTGCCTCCTGCATAAACACATACTTAAAAGTCAGGAACTTTCTTCATACTCTGTTCCTTCTAAAATAGTATCAAATTACAAAAAGGTTTCCTCTTTCTGAAAATTACCTGTTGCAGAGAGTACTCGTCAACAGAAAGAAATAGCCAAATTATCAGGTACAAGCAACGTTTCCAAAGCAGGGTCTGATGGGCAGGCACAAGGCAGATTTCTGTCTCTGTTGCTGACTCCTCAGTGAATGACACTAACTTGCTCTCTATTTGCTCTACTGTACCAGCTGAAAGATGCTTAGCCTCAGAATGTTAGACAGCTAAATTAAAAGTCAAATTAAACCTCCAAATTCCAGAAAACAACTCTATAATTTTCCTCTTGCTTTTAGAAAGTGCAGTTAAGTAAGCTAAGTATAACCATGCTCTTTGAAAAGCCAAAATTCTTCTCATTAAATTACATGAAAATTAATTTAAAAAATACTATATTAGAGGCCCCATTGTTGCCACTCTGCTATCAATAGAGGTAGTCTTCTTTGTAGTCTTCTTTGCAGAAGTTTAAGACAATTTGAGAGATCTCTCAAACAAATGGCAGATTTCCTCAGTAATCCTTGCTACGTGAAAACTCCATTGCAACAACTTCCTAAGTTTAATGAAACAAAATGGTAATGAGATATTACAGGCTAGGTGAAGGGAGAGAAGCTCACTTGGAATTCTTTCAAAATTTAAAGATGTTTTAATTCCAGCAATAAACTACTTTTACATTTAGGTACTATTTCTGTTACTACTAACAGTTACTACTAACAATAACTACAACAAATATGCTTCTTATCTTCCACAGATATCTGAATTTCACCAACCCTGACAAATGTGTCCAACAAGAATCAAAAGTGACATCGATGCAAAGTCATTTTTCTGTACCACACAGCATCAGGTCTGAAATGAAACCGCTTGACTAAATAAAAACTTAATGCAAAGCAAACAAGGATACAGTAACATAAATTTTCTCCTGGGAGGCTGCAAAGTTACTTACATGCTAAATGAAATCAAAGTAAAAATGGGAAAGAACTCAATTGTTTTCAAACTTGCTAAAACATTTTGTCACAGATGGCCCTCTTATTGGAAACTGGCGTAGCTCCTCATTTGGCAGTGCTCTTTCTTGCACAATTTACCAAGTCATGCGTGAAATGATGGCCTTAAGCTACTCTCAGTTTTGCAGAGGACATGAGCTAGCTGCTATGGAAAAAAGAGGAGGCAACATCACTGAGTGGAGCTTGAGGCTGTTACAGCACTTCAGCTTCTCTGCAAACAACCCCCAGCAAGCATGGAACACCCCAGGACTGCTCAGCCAGAATTGCTCCTTTCCACCTCACCTCTGATTATCAGAGCTATTCAGGATTCACCAGGATTGTGTCTTTGCCTCTTTTGTAATCAATTTCCCATATCAAATTAATCTTCAGATGTATTTCCAAACTCTTCTATGCAGCTCTCAAGAGGAATTCTTTTTTAGTCAAATCTAACTCTAAGGGTCAAAATATAATTTCATAATGAATTCTGTTTAATTTTTTTTTTTTTAATTAAGGTAGCTCTATTAACAAAGATCTGTGTCACAGCAATGCAGTCCTGTGAAGACCCTGTCAGTACCAATCCCATGACACACTGAACTGCCTGCACAAGGCCTGGGCTTCAGGGAACTGAATCAGGTAAATACTAGTTTAAGACTGCTTCTCTTCTTCCCTTGCTCCACTGCTCCATCAGAAATTAGGAAATATTAGTATATGTCTAATAAAATCTTAGGAACACCCAGGGAAACACCTGACCCCTGCATGGCTGGTACAGCTTATTCATTAGTGCCTACAGCAGTAAAGGAACAGTCAAAAATTGCCACTATTCATTTAGGACCAAAATTTGATCTCCTAACCCTCACTGAATTAGTAACTAAAGTGGTAAGCCTTTACAAACCAAATTTTTTTTTAAATACCATTTGAAGCCTCCTCTTCAGTCACCCTAAGCCATACAAATCTACCTCATGTGTCTGTTATGGAGAGTGTGAAGAGCCTGTCAGACAAGCAGCTACTACCTTGTATTAGTCTGCCTAAAGGATGCTCAGATTTTGGAAGTGTGTAATTAGAGCAGCAGTTTTGCTCTTGCCTCACCTGGAGCATCCTCGGTGCCCTCACATTTGACACAGTCTACCTTTATCTACCTTTATATAGATTTTATATACCTTAAAAGACCCCTGTGTATATAGCTGATGTATATTTTCAAATTTTTACCAAAAATTGCTTGAAGTTAGAGATGACTATAATTTTGATCTTTTGATGAAACAATACTCATGTATTAGGTATTCAAGGGGCTGGACAGACTTGTTAAGTTTGAAAATAACAATTAGAAAAATTATGAGTCTTTAAGACAGGTGAGCTACTTGTCTTTACCAATATTAGTACTATTTGTAAAACAAACTTTCATGGACTATTTTGATATTTTATATAAAATTTGTTTTAACGTGAAAAAAAATGCTGATAAGAGCCAGCAGTGACCCCTCACACATTGTTCATTGGCAGAACTTGTTTGCTAAAAGAAAGTTGTACTGAGTGGGAAGCACCAAGATGCCTACACTGCATCTGCTTCTCAGTGCTTCACTAAGCAAATTCTTAGGGAGCTGAGACTTTTCTAAATCTAGAAAATCAAATTTAGTAAAGGTCAGTGGAAGCTTCTTATCAGAGCAAAGTTACCTCAGCTCTAGCTGGAAGATATTTTTAAGACAAGTAGTATTTTGCTCCCTGCATCCAACCCATCTCTCAGTTGTAGGCACTGGCTCTATTAAAACTAGGTGCTAAAGGCTTATGAGACATCTGAGCCAGTAGGAATAGATCCAAGATAGAAAAATCCCCCTTGAACTTAAATTACAGTTCCACATGATGAGTCAGAGCCTTCTGTCACCTATTTCTGCCATACAGACTACATGGCTTTTGTTCATATAAAGGAATGTTACTGAGCCACTTGAGTTTTCTTTCAAGTGCAATTATCATGCTGCTTCTAGGTCCTGCATTTTACCTGCTCTTGCTCCAAAGGAGCCCCATTTATTGCTTTCTGTAAAAATAATGCCTCTTGTTTTTCCCTGCTCATGGAGAATTCCAGGGCTGCAGTGATAATAATCATGACTGTGATTACTAGCAGATCTAATTTGTTTCATCTGATTGTATTTTCAAACCTTGACTTAATCTCACTGGTGGAAACAATGAGCAAGACAAAGGGGCTTTTTAAATAAAATAACATATTAAAACACATTTGTCTCCTACCTAAAATGCAGCCTTAGCTTACCCAGGTGACCACATTTCTAGGAACTGATATCCAAATCAATTACCACAGTTCTGAAATGTCTTCCCAAGAAAATCAAATGCTATTTCACCTACCTCGAAACTCTTGTCTGACTGATGGGTAGCTCTGAAATCTGAAAGAACTGTCTTCTGCTTCTTAGGGCAGGGGAGGTCAAATTGAATGGAAGAAGGAAGGATTCAAGGATTTTTTTCAGGTTGCTAGAAACACAGGAGTTGTTTGCTCTCTTGTCTACTTGCAAGGTTACTCATGGAATTAATCCTTAGGAGGAGACATGCCTTTTGTTTGTGGTGGTTTCTTTACTGTCAAAAAATAGAGGTTTAAACTGGTCTTTTCCCAAAAAAGTTACTGTCAAGAATGCTATTCTTCCCTCCTCTCCTGTCCTAATGGGGCAAAAGAAAACCAATCTTGTATGAATTCTGCAAAGAGAAGTCAAGGACTGGGAAGCTCCTGGTTCTCCAGGTGACACAGAATACATTCAAAGTTGCTTTAAGAAAGAATTCAATTTCAGAAGCTGAGTTTAGGTGGATCCTATGGGTGGGAGCCTCGGTTACACCTGGGAGGAGGATGCTGACTGCAGACTTGGCTTGCAGTGTTGCTGCTCTCTGATTTTTCCAAGCTGGGCCAACATTTAAGACAGTTCCACCCACATTCAGTGACATAAGTAACTTGCACTAAGATTTGTGTTGTTTTGGTATTTGAACATAGATGCCCAAATGCATTTTAAATCCTTATGCACATACGTGCATCCTCTCTGACGAACTTTATAATAGTCATTAAGAAATGTAAAAAGAAAAAAAATTCATTTTTTCCAAATAAAGATCCTTCTGTGATTTGCTGGAATGACTTCATAAATGTGACTTCATTAGAGTAACTTAAATGGATACAAATTAAATCTATGCTAACATTAATGACATTCTTTGCATTGAGATCAACTACTTCTTTAAATACCATCTGCTAAACAAGATCTGATATATCAACACAAGTATTAAACTTCTGAAACTCATGAGATAGTCAAGTATATGCTCAAGTATATATTTTGAACTATAAATATCCTGTTTTGTTTTACCTGACCATTTACATCCAGTACAAACATTCAGCAACATTCAAACCCATGCAGGATTAGGTTTTTTAAACAACAGTTATATGTAAGAATCACCAAAAAATGTAAACACCTGAAGTTATTTCACCAACTTATTGAAAAAAATCGGTGCCAGAGCCATTTTCTGGAATTAATATACAATTGCTTAATTTTTATAAGCCAATTAACTGTAATCTCACTCGGCAGACGGCTGTATGCAATCTACCTTCACACAACTATTTCTGTTCCCACCAGTCCTTTCTATCACACAGATTCCAAAATAACTGTGATATATGTAGGAACATGAATATTGCTCCAGTTAAAAGCCTGCCAGATCTTATCTTTCATCTGCAAAGATCAGACAGATTTCTTGCTTTCTTGATTTTAGCCAGAAAGCTAAAATGATGGAAGATAACAAAAAAGATAAGAATTCCTTTTTAGACTGCCTTGCTGAGTGCCCTCTTCCAAGGTACACAACACTGGACAAGGGTTCAGCAGCTACTCCATCTGTGTTTACTTTGTATTGCCTTCACCTTTTACACAGACTCTCCTATCAAAATCTGAAAAATGTTAGTATTTGCAGGTCAAACAGCATTTTCTTATGCAGTATCCCAAGGAGCAGATATTGAATACAATATTCTTTTTTAAATTACAAAATTCACTGGGTTTATATTCACCCCAAGTGTTAAAGTAATAACCACTTAACCTTAGTGATCTCATTTTGTCCTAGCTCACAGATTTGTTTCATGGTTCCGTGTTTTCTTTGATGCAAGTCTGAAAACTTGAAATGTCATATTTTTTACTAACTGAAAACTTGAAATGTCATATTTTTTACTAACTGACTTTTTGTCTCTGCTGGTTATCAACATTCATCCTTGAACACAGGTGAAAGAGCTGTTCATCCCAAACACTTCAAAGTTGAAAAACAAAATGAAAAATAGACTTTGTGTTTACTCTTTGCAGAATTTTCAGCCTTCATTCTTATCCCAATTGAACAAAATCCTTTTTAATAATATTAATTCCTAGACTAGCTGTTTACTCCAGGAGTAAATTATAAGGTTGAAATGGATGATTTTTTTTTTTCTCAATAATCCCATTTTGGGGGTGGAACAGGGACATCTTAATGCTCTGAACTAGGAGTTGGCTCAGTTTTCAGACAGGAGGCATGGAGTGGGGTTTCAGCAGGTCATTTTAACCCTTCATTATTTTGAAAATGTCTTCCTATAATTTACAAGGGTTCTGTTGGTGCCTTACCTTCTGCAAACCTTTATCAGCTCCACCAGTCATCAGCACGCACAGCTGCATAAGGACATTTACAGATGTTCATCTTAGTTCATCTAGAACTCATGTTTCACTTACTCCAGTTCTGTGCCCTGACAAAACACAATGGTATTTGAAAAAGGCAAAATTCCCTGATGCTGACAATCCTTTGCTGTTTAGCATAGCCAGTTATTCCCAATTTAGAGTCATTAAAACATCACCATCACCACTTACACAGGCACTTCTGATTTCAGAGAAGAGACCACAGGAGTATAGAGAGAGACCCTCAAGAGAAATGCCCTCCAAGAATCTTAGTGGAGAATATTCTGAAGGAAGAAAAGAACATCCAGCCATTCTCTGAATTAGAAAGACCTCTATTCCTTAAGAGATCACCAAAATTATCTATATACAAAACTGTACTATCTCAAAATATATCTTGTCATGCAGACAGCGTAATGTATATACCCTAAAAATACCCCATCACATCAGGCAAGATGGCTGAATAACTTTGATAATTTTTCTTTTGATAATTTTTCTTTTATCCAGCCAACCAGACTAGGTCCATGAAGGTTTGATACTTTCAACACATGTTAAGCTTTCATATTTCTCTTAGAAGCTTTGAGATAATCTGTGTCTTACCTTGATCTATACCTATGTTTTGTCTGTGAATTGTTAACTCAATGCAGTGGAGCATTAGCAGGTCCAATGTCTTCACCAGCACAACAGCAATTTAGCAAACAAAAGTGTATTTTACTCCCTGAAGTTCAATTAACTGCTGAGTTAAACCTCATATCAAGATGATCAATTAAGCCAGTTAGACTGCTGAGAGAGGAAAGCATAGGCAGGAATAAAGCTCAGTTTCTAGGGATAAGTGAATAGTATTTTCTCAGATTGTTTTCCAAATAAGTTAATTTTATAAATGTGATGAATAAACACACACTAGATCTGATAAACCAGCGCTGTTGTGGAGCCTTTGATCTTATATATAGATCCATAAAAGACACTAGCTTATAATAGGACAGAACATTACGTCAAAATTCTAACTAAACTTATAAACATTATAGTATAAAGCATTTGATTCCTAAAAGAAAGACTGAAAAGGTAATAAATTTCTTCTTTTAAAAGCAAATGATTAATCATTTATAAACTTAGCAGATATTTTACTGATAAACTGCACCAAGGGGTTTACTGCAGAAAGGAATTGTTTCCCTTATATTTCCCTTATACTTCTTATACTGAAATTACTTTTTGTGTATTCCTGTAGAAAAGGGCATCGCTCATTACAATCTGATTTACCATTTAAAATAAGCTCTGATTTGACATTGTTCACTTAGACCAGGATGCAGACTCAACTTACAAAGCCACGTCTCAAACCACGCCCTACAGCAGCTAAATAAACACACTAACAAGTGTCACACCCAGATACATTCCAGTGATTCCAGAGAATGCAGAGAACCCAACACATCCTCCAGAAGGACATGCACAGTGAAGGGCTGTACATCCATCACCTCTGGAGCACGTGATTGTTAATCTAACCATATGAACTCGAGGCTATTCTTAGCATCGAGTACTTCACCATATAAAATGTTCCTCTTGAAGTGTCATATGCTCAGGATAATTTACTTCATTCACAAGAGCTTCTGAATAGTTAAAGCTCTGTCTAAATCCCAAAATTCCTCTATGACTACTCTTATCAAGCTGAACAGCATCCCAGTGTTCGACCTCCCTCTGAGAAAAGGAAAGGGAACAGCAGGATATAATCCACTCCCTAAATAAACGGAAAGATGGTCTAAAAGTCAAAGGATGCTAAAACTACTCAAGGGGACAAAAAGCAGCTCCATACATTGCCTTGCATGGCAATTACCTAACAAATGCTGCATGTCACCCAAGAACAGCATAAGTGTCTTGCATAAGCACAAAGCAGCTGCACGCTGTACCTTGCTCTATAGGAAAGGTAAACTTAGAACTCCAGTCAGCTATTTCAGCAGTTACCATGCCTTCCAACTGCAGCACTGGGATGACTAAGCTCCTTAAAATTGTCTTCCATACAGGTTGCTTATAGATTCAATGGCACTAATTCCACACAGTGAGAATTCCTTCGTTCCTATGTGGTGCAAACGCCACTCTTCAAGTCTCTTACACTTCTGTAGGCAGCAGTGAAATGATTCACTGAGACCTTAAATTGTGCTCAAATCAAACACTTCACATTGTCTCAGCTAAGTTTTCAATCCAGGCCTGCAACTGTACTGCAGTTTCTCAGCTGGATCTAGAACACTCACCTATAGTGTTTCCTGGTTGGATATTTCATTGTAAGTCCTGTTGAACGAGTTAAGGAAAAAATATCTCTCAAAAAACTAAGTTCAGAATGATACTAAACATATGATTGGGATATAGTTGTCCTCAGAACAAAATTCTAGCCACTATATAGAAAAACTCCCCCTGTCTGTACTAATACTTTGAGAGAATTAGTTGGATAGAATATCAAGGAAAACAGATTATTTTAATCAATTGTATTATTTTGAAAAATAAAGTCTATCCTACATGAAATAATCCAAAGCTACAGTAAGCATAAGCAAGTTATTTTAGTTTGATTCTGCATGGAAACTACATTCAAAACTGGGTTGAAGATTTCCAGTGCACAGCTATATTTATATTGTTTACACAAAAACTATTTGAGAAGCTATCCACATAGTGTCCACATCAAATTACTTTGTCAAGGTATGATCTGTAACTACTCTTGAGTCATTAGTATGCAGCCTTGATTACTTAGTAGGCATCTAACCACAGGAAAGGAAAACAAATCACATTACCTCGTGCCGATTTAAAAATTGTTACTGGTGTAATGTGATGTAAACTGACAATGCATTGCAGTTCCAGCACTGCATTGCATCAGAGGTGAAACAAGCAGGCAAAGAAACAGAGCTAAGAATAGCACATTTAACCCTTTGGAGACAGTCACAAAAAGCAGCAAACATAAATTATGCACTGAAGATAGCACTGAAGAAATCCCCTTATTTAGGTCTTTACCAGACTAATCTGCTGGGGCATGGGAACATTTATAGACCGTAACATCCATGCAGTCACAGCATGTGTGCACATGAACTGCCTTCGAGTACTCTGAAGTGCACACACAAGCAAAACAAACAACACATGATGCTTCTCTCCTCCCCTCATCCTAAAAAAAATAATCAAAAACCCTTTCTGAATAGAAATCAACATTTCAGTTCATTGCCTGGAGTTTTGAAGTGTTTTGCTTTGTCAAATGCAGCACTGAGATTCCTTTATTTCTCCTGATGTTTTTCTAATCAGTTTGTGAAGGCTGTGGGCATAATTCTCTGACCCTTGTCATCCACTTAAGAGCATTCCAAGTTTGTAAGTACAGCTGTATCTTCTTTGTCTTTAAAAATTTACAATTCCATCACTGTCATAGCCTGCCTGCAAATTTCTGGAGGGAAATAAAAACAAGGGACAGCAAGCAGGTACAGAGAGTATCCCTCTCCTCTACACACAGAGCTTGAATAAGATTGTTCAGGTTCTGGCTGCCATTCCCAAAATCATACCTGAGTCTGTATTTTCATTCTCCTATATAAGTTTTAAATTTGTGTATTTTTTCCTGTATGAGATTTTGAAGAAAGACTTGAAAAGGAACCTGAGGTATAGCCAAAGCAAGCTGAGTCTCACTGAAACACAGGCTTCAGCTATTTCACATCTTTTTAAGTGTTAGTGCCATCACTTGTGATGAACCAACTCTGTATAACAAGACAAACAGAAGAATCTTTTTACCAGCCCATTTTATCCCCCTGTCTCAACACTGGGACCATGGATTAATTTCAGTGGGTTTGAGTTTGCACCTCAGTCCCAAAAATTGCCATCACTTTAAATAGTGAAAAGGCACTAAGTGGAAGGGAGAGATGCTGCAGCACATGCCCAGAACCTAACCTGGCTATAACTCCTAACTCTTCCACATCACTTCCTCCTCTTCCAGCACATGAACATTTCTGTATGTGTAATCAGTGTGAACCAAATTTACCCTGCCTTTACAAGAACATTTAAAATTTATGGCTCTGAGAAGCAAAGTGATCTCTGTGCAAAAGTCAGGATGGAAAAGAAAACCTTAATGTGTGGAATTTTCTCTAACTAGAAATATGCTCCCCACTTGTTGTATTTCAGCATCTCAAAATCTCTTAATACAGTTCCACAAAACTCTTGTGATGGGGAAAAGGAGCAAATGTTTTTCCATCAGCTTTCTTGGTTATGAGTCAATCTCCTTTCTCCTCAGCTTTTTTATCCTTACATAATATTACATAATAATATAGAAGTGTTCTATTTCCCATCAAGGACTATCTTGCATGTTTTTAAACACATTAAAGCAGATTTACTTTGAAGCTTTGAATTGTTTGTAGCTTCCCCCAAAAGAAGCATTGCAAATATCACTGTGTAAATGAAGGATATTTTCAGTTCAGTGGTTAGTTCAAGATAGGAAAACAATTTTGTACACTTTAAACCAAAACTTGGCTTTGAAGGAAATGCTGGAATATTAACCTTTAAACGGCTATCTAAGCAAGATAACATTGTTTCAAAAACATCAGGTCAAAATTATTTATGTCACAACTGGACAATTTAAATAGGATTAAATAGCAATATAATACATTTGGCTGACCCAAATCTGTATCTACTGAATAAATAAGTGGCCAGAAAAAAAGTACGTCCTAGTTCTACTCATAAGTAGAACACATTAAAAACTTTTTTCTTTATGTATCCCTTTTCCTGGCTTCTCAAGAAAAGTGCTGATCCTGTAGGATCCCAGCATGTCCAGAGAAGGCTCCTCTGCCTTCCTCATTAAGTATTTTGAGGAGATCAGAGAGAGGATTAATCGAGTTAACCACTGGAAGTACACCATAGCATTTATCTTACAAGCCTTACCACCTGGGAGGGCAATCTCTATGCACTGACTGTTAAATACCTTTCTCCATCACGACATTGTTGGGAATGGTAACCAGTACCTCTGATACCAGAGTATGAATAAACAAAATTGCACTTGAAACTGTATTAGTTGTATAAGGAACTTAGTTTAGATCATAAAAATATTCCTCAATTAATCCAGTTTGAATTAATATGACAAACCCTATGTCCCAGAGAGAAGGTATAATTCGTACACAATTTCAATAGACAATGAGCTCCATGTTAAAATCTCAGAGCAACAGGAGCAATGTCCCCATAGCAAGTTCAAATTTTGAAGCAAGTAAGCAAAGGGAAAAGAAATTCAACATTTTATGTTAATCAGCATATATATACTTTTAATAGAGACCTAATAATATCACCAACTCCAAGATGCAGTAACCTCATCACTACAGAGGGGTCAGAAGATTGGTGTATTTATAAGATTACCATGGGCATCTACAACATGTATGAATATTTTTAATTGTTGTGATGCATAATCACAAGAAATTCATCTACCAATGAGCAGATTTTCATTTTCTCTAGTGACACTATAACAGACCAATGTACACTGAAGGAGGTCAGAAAGTTTCTCTTTGCCATCTTTGTTTCTGCTGTTTGAAAGCTGTAGATGTCAGCATTCTGCACAAATTGAAAATGCAAGACTGAGCCATAAGGAACTACTAGTGCTTAAAGCTGCTTGAGAAGGTCTGTACAGCTTCATCTGGTAAAGAACAGTAATTTGTTCTCAGCTCATGAGGTGCTGGCTGTTCTGTTTGTAATGAATTCCCCCCTCTCCATACTTGAAAAGCTGCCTTTAGGGCTTTTTGTTTGTTTGTTTTGCCCTAGTTTCATTATTATAAATTATTGCATTTGAATCAGCTTTTGACCTAGATCCTAAAAAATGGATATTTCTAAGCAAGCATTCAGAGCTACATATTCTCAGTGACAGCCACAGTTCTGGGACACAAGCTTAGACTAATGCAGAGAGGGGAGAAAAGTATTGAGAAGTAGGTAATGACATTTCTTCCAGCTAATCTGAAACCAAAAGGCTTAATGAGTGTCTTGGTTTGAAAGACAGGTGTCTGCTAAGGAAGGCAGGAGCCTCCCTTGGAATGGAAAATGTACACCCCCTCCCTCTGAATTATTATAATTTTTAAATTAAAGGGCTCTGACGCAAAGATATGAGGATAGGGATAATAGTTTTTATTAGTTTGTATAAAAAACTAAACAAAACTAAACTAAACTAAACTAAA
>VXBU01015505.1:287953-300865 GCA_013400315.1 Bombycilla garrulus
GCATCTCCCAGGGGGATGATGGATTTTTATCAGCCATGCAGTGACACTCAGTGCCCCATTAACAGAAGATCTCTCTCCCAGAAGGAGGATGGGTCATGGAAGAGATAAAGAAAACTGTCCCACCTGTTTTCAACAGATGGCAACAGAATACACACCCTCAGCTTCATCATGCATTTGCAACCTAAGACACTGAGTGAACACAAAAACCACTGGACTTATAATTAAAAAAAACAGGCAAAATCAGTCAATCAGCTGTATTAAATAGCTACAATCCAGAATGCTGCATCCAGGGCCAGAAGAAATCTCTTTGCTCAGCAGGAATGAGAAAAGGTCTGCAGCAAGAGCCTCCTGTTTAAAAAAACTAAAGCACATACAACTAATTTTCAGAACTAACAGGATAGCAGAAAGTCACTCATCTAACGGTTGGTTCAGAAGCACAAATTTCATCACAAATTTCATCAGCTAAAAATCTGTTTCCATACAATCAGACCCAATACCCAGCAGATAAAACAGATGGGTCACTGGCCATTCACAGCCCATTTCCATGATATGCATTCTTGTGGTCTATAAATAACCGACTAGGGACACCTGCTTCCTGGCAATGCAGTAGAAGTGCCTCTGTTCTTTTCTACTTTCATCATGTTCATTATGGATAAGGCCAAAAATGGATAAACACAATTAAACAATAAAACTTTTTCCTTTCCAAGACAACTCGTATTCTGCCACTTCATCCTCAATATAAGCAGCAAACATGTGCCATGCATTCCCTTGACTGAAAACTGTTCCTCTCCCAAATTAAACATGCTCTGAGGGAATTCATACCAGGGGGATGGGGTTATTTTATTTTAATTTTATTTCTTCTTCTGGTAGTTGCACTGAAATCACTACTAAACTACTACTTATCCTTCCAGTATGCATATTCATTCTACTAAATGTTACTTGCTTTGTTGTTTAAAATTTTTAAGTCAGAAAATATCATTATAAAAAAAAAAAATTGGAGAGTGACTCTGGCCAATTGATTCATTCTTTCTGAAAATCCCATAGGAGCCACTGTTTAGGGTAAAAAGACGGATAATTTCTGGTGGACCTGCCAAAGGCAACTGTGGCCTTCTGTTGTGGACACAAACAAGCTGGTAAGGCAACCTGCTCTCCCAGGATTACATAGTTTACTCCGTTCCAAACAACTCACCCATGTCTTTGTAACATTTGTGAGCAGTAAGCACAAGAGCACATGAAATCCACTGAGCACAGGCAACTGCAGGAGAGGAAGAGATTTCTGCCACTGAACACTGTTCAATAAAGTATTTCAGCTGGGCATGTCCCTCAGCTGCACTGCCCAAAGCCAAGAAGTAATATTCTTTCACAATGCAGACAAACAGTCAGCACTACCTGCCAAAAGCCATTTCTATCTTCTTTCTTTTATTCCAACCACTTGTACCTTTTTTGCAGATCTGGATGAAATAACTCCTCCCTCTCAAGATTTACAACCTCAAAACCCATCCACCCTTCTTCAAGCATCTCACCTCCCACTCAAATATCATCTTTTTGCTTTGTTTACTTTAGATGCATTTCTTTGAAACTCCCTAACATGTTTTCATTATGAGCTAATTAACTTCATTTTCCTTTTGGTTTGTTTTCTTCTCCCAGGCTTTCTCAGTATCTACCTTCTATCTATCTTCTCATTGGTAATAGAACATACCAGAAATTTCTCAAAAGGCTGCTCCTCTGGAAAATAAGTGTTTCCATACAGAATACCAGCTCTAATTTAAAAAATAAAAACCATTAATAATCCACATTTCCAAATTAATTAATTAATAATCCACAAATTCCAAAATATCTTACAAAATATGAGCTTGATTTTTCTGCTTAATTGTTTGTGCAAAGAGTATTTTCCTTTGACAGAGTTATTTACAAAATGAAAAAGTTACTGTTCTATTACCAAAGGAAAGAAAAATCTGGTGTTTCCACATTGCCTAATAATTATAGTGAAAATTTAAAAGCTCAGATTTTCAGAACTGCAGAGCATGAATGTCATAGCTAGCAGTCATTTCAGGTAACTGTGATTGCTTTACACATTCCTGATCCAGTACTGATTCAGCAGCACAAGAAAACATTTATTTACCACTAAAGCAGTTGGGAGACAGGTATAATGAACCATTCTAATTAACACTTATTCATCACTACAACATAGATAAACCATTTTCTAAGGTTTATTTTCCAGCTCTGAATGAGTTCATTTTTAATGATTTTTTTTTAGATTTCCTAAAATAATTTAAAATCATTTCCAATCTACATTTAATATCCTGTCCTTCTGGTCACAGCTGAAATAATGTTTTAGAATGAAAGATGGATGATGACCTTCAGTCAATGGTGGTGCTGAGCACTGCCCAGGTGCATGATTCACACCACAGACCATTCTGGATTTACATTCCTTCTGTGCAAGGCTGGGGACACACACAGCAAACTGCCACTGACTAATGGGCAGTTTCTCTATTTTATTCACAGGACAAGTAATAAAGCAAAAGTGAATTAATTTGCATTGCCCAAGGATTTTATTCTCTAGCTGACTTCTCCTCTCAGTTGGATGCACTTACCTGTATGGAGAGGTACCAATAAAGCAAACTCTCTGGAAAAGGTTCATGAATATTACAGGTTCCACTGTCAAACTCTGCAGTGGCTGATAAAGCAAGAGACACCTGAGCACAAATCTCCACTTCATACCCATTCAGACCAAAAAATATTAGGAACACCACTTAGTAGTGTTTCTATTTTTGCGATGTACAATCTGAGGCAGTAGAAGTCAGCACTTCAAATCAGAGCTTCTTCTCAAATTCAATAC
The DNA here is from genome assembly GCA_013400315.1 of Bombycilla garrulus. Lineage (NCBI taxonomy): Eukaryota > Metazoa > Chordata > Aves > Passeriformes > Bombycillidae > Bombycilla > Bombycilla garrulus. Next base: position 290,793 of record VXBU01015505.1, read on the forward strand.
AGATTTCACGTAAGTAACAACTGAAATGTGACACCTTGAGCTTTCTAAGCTTACTATACACCCTTTCTAGGAAACAACTTATATTTTCTCCAGACAAGATTTTATGTATTTTTTTCAGGCCATACCTTATTGGGTCATTATTATAGTTGAGATTTTTTTTTTTTTTGGCTCACATTGGGGGTTGGATATTGCTTGGGTTTGGAATTTTGATATTCACCTATAAATAATAGGTGAATAAATAATTTCAATAAAAGGAACACTGAAGATTTCCACCACTGCTTATTCAAGAATTAACAAAGCTTGGGCTCACATCACTTAAGAACACTGATATTCAAGAGACCCTGATTATAAACTCATTCAGAGTCTAAGAAATTAAGAATAATTTATATTTTTAGTTAGGCCCTCAAATTCAAAACCTCTCTAAATTTAGTAACTTGACTCTCTCTGCTGTGCATTACTTTATTCCACATGCTTCATTCTGTTGCTAGTTACAGCTTAGCTATTTTTCACATTTAAGTATATGATTATAAAGTGACCTTCTTCCAAATGTTGTACCAAGATCTTTAAGAAGCATGTCAGAAACTACTGTCTCATCTAAAGCATTTGAGCCTTGCATGAGATATAAAAGCAATAGATTTTTGTATTTTAGAATTAATCAGATGCTTTATATTGGTATGAAAAGGCACATAATACATTAAAATAAAGATTTAATTATGTGGTCTTTCAATTGTCTTTAGCTAGGGGTCAAAATCAACATCCTTCACAAACAACTTCCTCCTTTCTTGTCCCTGTGCCCACAAACCCACAGTTCCAAGGAACTCTAGAGCCTTGTGCAAATACCATAAAAGAGCCCTGTTGCCTGTGGAAAAAGGTACTACACATATTTTGGAGATTTGATTTCCTTTTCTTGGATAAAGTAAATTTTTTGACAATTTGTGGTTTTTTTAAAAAGTGGGAAAAGGCCTTAAAAAAACCCCAGATGTTCTAGTGAGCTTCCAACACCTGATGCTACACAGAGAAGGTAAAGTTAGAAAGCTTCAGTGATGGCACATGCTGCATCAACTTCAGGAATCTGGTGTACAGAACCCTCAATAAAAATATTACAAGTTGTGCAACAGTAAAGCCTCAATGCTTATTTGACCTCAAGAGAATTTCTGTCACAATGGTTAACTCCACAATCACTGTCAATAAATTTATTTCTTCACAGCAAAATCGAAACTCAGGTGAAGAACAGAGCAGTAGGGAAAAAAATGGCCAAAACAAGAATGTTTTGAATAATTTTCAAGCATAAAAAACCCACTGAAAATTAATGTTTGAATGCTTTGAACTTCTCTGCTCAGAAAAGAAAATGGATGGGATAAAATTGCTAAGGAAATTTCATTGCTAAATCAAAGCATCTCTGCTGCTCTCATGAGCTGACGTACATTATCACAACTAAACACACCTGACATACCTTCAAATAATCCAAGCAGCCACTGTTTCCTTCCTGAACTATGGAAACATTCATTTGTTATTCCTGAAACACTGCAATTCTTTTTACACCGCACAACTCCAGCCTAGTCTCCCATCAAACACCTCATCCTTAGCTTCAATCTTTGAGCAGCATGTTCATCTTTAAACTAACTGCTTTATTTTAATTCTGAGGCATTAAGATGAGTCAAGGAGGTTGGCAGGCAGTCAGTTTTTCACTGACCTGTAAGCACAACAGGAATTTTAATAACCACTTCACTCATTTAGCTGACCCAATCCTCAACAGCATGCTTACTAATTACAGTTTTAAATCCTGTAAAGTAGTTTATCCTTTATTATAATAGCCTATTACAAACAGCAAGCTGTAGTGTTAAACATTTTTGGAAAACTGCCTCACTACCAGTTTTTCAGACGGTATCTGCAGTTCTTCCATAAACATTAAAGCATTATTCTCTTCTCACAGCACATTAAGAAAGGATATAATTAACTTTGTATCAAAAGCATTGCCAAGGTCTTCAAGAGTGATTAGCATTTTCTTAATGAGATATGAAAAATAAAATATTCCAGATTTTTCCTAAAATTGAGATCCTTTCTTTTGCATCTCTGAACAAGCTCTCAAGAAAGGAAAACACAGAAGAATCACAATTGCATTTCAAAAAGCTCCCAGCATTTCCAGATTAAATTAATAGAGAGATCAGAACAGAGATGTCAAGAAAACAAAAAGCATAAACAAGAAGATGCAAAAACTATTTATGGGCTGTCTCTTCTCTGCACACTTTAAGGGAAAAGGTACTTCTACCGTCTTCTGTATCTCACACTACAGAATGTACTGGCACACTCCATATTGAGTCAAGGGGCTTGTGTTTGAGCTTGAGATTTTGGGGTTGGGGCGGGGAAGGAGTTCCATTATTGAGATACACAGGAAAACTGAAATCAACCTCCCTTTAGATTTTGGTTGTCTCCAACCACCCCTAGACAGGTAGAGAAAAGCACCCCCTGCCGAGCAGTCAGCCACCAAACCGGAGCTGTGAGGATGAAGCCCACACCCCCACTGCCATGGGAGCAGCTCTGTGCCAGGCCAGAGGCTGAGCCGAACTCAAAATGATATTCAGCAAGATTCTGTTGGCCTGCAGCAAAACCAGCTTTATATTGCCATTGACAGTCAGAGATCACAGCTTTCTTGTGAACCCATCCTTTCAAACCTCAGGAGAGCTCCGGACTTGTCTGCCTAGAGATCACATAGGATCTGCTGGTTTTAGTTACAGCTTAGTTTTGTAAGAAAGAACTAAGAAAGAATAGTTCATTTGTTCAAAGAACTATTGTTACAGTAACTACAAGATATTCCTCCAATTAATGTAGCATAGTAACAACAGGTAGTTATGCATTCTAGAATAAACTAGATACAACCCTAGAATAACAATGTAGTATAGAGTAGCTCGGGCACAAGATGACAAAGGGCGTTAAAGTACAAGCACAGGAAATTAAAAGAGATCTCAGCTACATTCATCTGGATTCATTATTGGTCCTTAAATGCATGCAAGTTTCAGAGCTGGGTAAAACCAGATATGACAAAAAACCAAAGAATAAGCATCCAATATATATATGTGTGCAGTATTTATTACTTTTGATAAATTCAGCTGTGATGTGGATTTCCAGACACATGAAGAAGGACTAAGGAAAAAGAATGCACTAAAAACAGGATTAGCCCCAAGAGGGTTCTACAAGAAAAAAAAACAGCATCATCAGTATCAGTTTCCTTCTTGTGAAATGTTGCCAGGCTGTCACTTGCCTCCCATTCCTTGTTGAGGGGAAAGCTGCACTTGTTTACCTGAGGACACAGAAGGGTGGCAAATGGATGAATAAAAAAGCAGGGGAAATGGGGGTAGATACAAAGGTGCGTGGAATAATAAGTTTAACTGTATCATGACAGAGACCTTTCCTATAACAGTATTTTCTCTGAAATACTTATTCCTAGGCTAATAATAACTCTTTGATTGGACTATCAAGACTTTAATTAGGCTAACAATAAACTCCTGGCTTTGCCTTTGCATATGAAGTGTTTCTTCAGACCACAAGGTGCAGTGCAGGAATTCATGCAGCCAGAGGGAGAGTGCACCAGAAGGAAATATTTCAAAAGAGGAAATCCTGAGTGCCAGCTTCTATTTCAAAGCCTCCTCATATATTTCTAGTTAAACAGCCAAATAAAAGACATCATTTAATAAGCAGTTGCATCACTGATAATAAACATTTTAATTTCAAGGTTTTTCTGCATATGAATGAGGTATCTAAAAGTAGTTAAAATCACATATAAAGAGTTGTATTTTTATTACTCAAGAACAAATATGCAAACTGCTTATTAGCACCAAAATTAAACTGACTTCACATTTATCTCTAAATGAAAATCTGATAGCAGCTGTGCAGTAAAGACACTTATGAATAAACTGAAGTTGATTTACTTCCCTAGTCATGTAGTAGTCATGTAAAGTACCCATTTTGGAGATATACTTAAGTATCTCTTGATTTTCTTATCCTGCTAAAATGTTCTCAGAAAACCAGTGACTTGCTGGTCTCTGAGAAGAGGAAGTTGACTAGAAACAGTGTCCTTGAAACAATACATGGGTTTTGCAGAAATTGTTCTGTGTTTATATTGTTCCTACTGTTATCTTTACATAAGCTTTCCTACTGTTTCAGAGAAGCATTTTGACAAAAGTGCAATGCCAATCTTAGATGTTGTGTGTTACAGGAAGATTCATAAATCTTTGCTCAATACAATTGCATTATTTATATAAAGAACTGGATTACTCTGTGCTGTATCTTATATTCATGGAATAGAAGGTTCTGAAAAATCCATACAAATTGAATTTTATTAACTCTTTATTTCAACTGTCATTATAACTGAGGTGTACCTGACTAGAACAGCCAAAATAGTCTTCACTATCTGCAAATATACTTCATCTAATAAACCACATAAAATGAAATAGTAAAGAATCAAACATCATTAGAATTTGCAGTTAACAAAGGAACTTCAAAGCTTCATTTGAATGTCTGGAAACCACTGCACATTCTCCAAAAGCAACAGCCATTAAGTAGGAGAGGCAACCTGTATTTTTAGTAACGTGACAATTTATGCACAATGCTCTTCTGCAACCAAAGCTCTGGAAACAAGAATAAGAGAGAAAGGGAAAGCTATAAAAGAAAACAGTTATTAGGGGAAAAAAATATCAGGAAGTACAGCACTGAAGAATTAATAAGCACAGGGAAGTATAGGCAAAAAATACAGTTGCTAAAATGTGGTTGAAAAAAAATTGTCATGGACATCAAGCTGCTATAATAATGGAATACTTCATCCTTTCAGATCTAAAAGAAAATGTCAAAATTGCATTTTTCCCTTGTTCTGTGGAGTCACAGTAAAGCTATGACATGATTAAACAAGTCAAGGAAAGAACATTGAAAATATCACTGAGGTAACTGGTTTCACTATCATACACTTTCAATAATTCATGGACAAGTTAATTTAAGTATTTTAGAGTTGTTATAATCAGGCAACTATTCACTAGCAAGTCACTACACCCCTGCAGTCACCCTGCAGTCACATCTGAAGTAGCTTTAATTTACCAGCAGATAAGTAATGAGCTAACAGTTTAAGTTACAGTATCAATGTTATTACATTTGAGTAAAACTGTGACCTGGTTTTCAGTCTTTTCTATGATGCATCACATGGGGAGACATATGGTAATTGCACTCAGTGTGATTACATCTCCATTGCAACTGACCAAAAGACCCGGTTTTGACATTTCCAATCCCTCACTCCGCGTGGATCTTCTGTCTGGTTGGTTTATTCTATGGTGGCTGCTGGCAACAAAATACAATACATGAGTCTGGCTGCTGGGCTTTTGTTTGGATGGTTTTTTAAAGGCCTACCAAACCAGCACAAGACTGAATCATTTATCATGTTAGCTAAGTTTCTGACATTCTCTATCAGAGATCTGAAGTTCTATTTAACTCCTCGAACCACCCTCCCATGTCTCACAAGGAGATGAGTAAAGCATCTAGTTTCATGAGTAAGCACATAGCTAAAGCCAAGAAATTTAAGTAATTGCTCATCTCTGCAGTGTGTTGATAACATAACTGAAGCATGCACTGCGCCTCTGAAAATGGAGGCTGGGCAGGATCAGCTGCCGAGGTGAGGCTGCAGATAAAGCCACCGCTACCAAAAACCAGAGTTACTGAGCTAGAAAGTGAAATTTAGAAGTGAAATCCTGAAGTAGTGGTACTTGCAATGTCAGAAGTAGTAGAATTTAGCCAACACCTACATATAAACCAAATGCTTCAAAGCATATATTAGCTGCTGCATCTGCAATCCCATTTGCTGTCTTAGTCTCCCAAAAAGGGGACTTTGCAAAGCAGAGTCTGCAATCCCAGCAAAAACCTTTCTCTGCTATTGCCTTAGCATTTATCTTCACCCTAATGCAGAGTAGTTAATAGGACAGTTTGATGGATCATTTGGAGAGAAGCAGCTGAGCAGATAAACCTGTTCTGGAGAATGGAAACTTTTTTTGCATTGTGTAATGAGAAGCAATAGGAAAGACATTGAACATGTCCTCTTCAACTGACACAACATTCTATTAAGCATTTAGGTTAAAGCACACAGGCACACTTCCCTTAGAAAGCAGATATAGTGTAATGCAGGGAAGAAAGCTGGATGCAGTGTCATGGCTAGCTTTTCTAACAAAATAAACAGGATATGAATATAATAAGTTTTGCAAGGTACTGCTATTTAGAAAGGCAAAGGCCTTCCTTGCTAAAAAGTCATATACTACTGATAGATAGAGAAGTGAATCATTGGCAAGAAAAATGTAACTGTTCTTGAATTAATTACATCTGATCTAAAGTTATTCCAAAGTAGTGTAGCTCATGCTTATAGAGTTAACAATGTTAATAATTTCTGTTACACAGTTTCAGCTGAAACTTCTAAGGATATTAAAAGTACAGATTTAGGTAAACCGTGAAAAAGTTCAGCACTTGCAAAGTCTGATCTGAGATCAGGGGCCACAGTACCATTACTGCCTCCTGCTTTCCAAACATCTACTATTAGACTCCTCCAGCCATTACAGCAACATACCATATCACATATATTGTCCTTTAAAAACTGTCCATTTCAGCACAGCTGTAGACTTAGAAAGGGCGATTATTTTAAGCAAATGCCACTATCTGAGAAAATCCCAGGTATTTACATGATTTTCATTCTTATTTTACTATGTGAGGAATTATTGGAAAGATAAAAAGCCATTAAAGCTATTCACTTCTAGAAATGGATAGATTTGCCTTTGCCAACTTCATACTTTGAAAGCATAAATAACAGAGAAGTTGGTGATTTTCAGTGAACCTATCCTGTTCCAGTCACCAAAGCAATGGTCAAGGCACAGCAGGGGCTGGTCGCTCCCCAGAGGCCAGGGAGCAATTGCACACCAGCACGGCCAAGAGGGCAGCGCTCTTACCAACCACAGCCAGCAGCCAAGCAAGAGAGCAGGCTCAGCCAACAGCACAGACCATCAGGCAAATCCAGGATGGTACCACAGGTTCAAGGTCAAACCAAGACTTTGCTCTGCATGTGAGGGTCAGGCCAATGGCAGGACATGAACCCCAGGGCTCAGGGTCCTGCTCTGTGGGTCCCACAGCAAGGCAGGGCACAGGTGTGGCCTCACTGCCGCTCTCCCATCAGCCCACGCACAATATGGGCTGAAGGCTCTGTTTAAATAGAGCCTGGGCCCGTGGCTGTGGGACAAGGCCCACAAGGCAGCAGGGGAAGCTGCTTAGAGCATCAAGGCTTCAGAGCATTGACAATAGTGAGAGCAGCAATTCTAGAACCTGCATTTTCCTCTTTTCTGATTTACTTATTTCTCTTTAAAGACTGGCTGCCTTCTAAAATAAGGCAAAGACAAGAATCTCATTTGCCTTTGATACGGCAGCTATGGCACACTCTGGTGTGTCAGCTTGTTCTGACTCATCTCCATTTAAGTTTGTCCTGGATACTGTTTGCTTGCTCCACTTTGCACTGTATTTGCCTATAATTTACTCTCTCTTCATCTATCAAAATCTATTAACCTCTCCTGGTCTTCCAATTTCCCCTCCACATATTTTTGTCCTTTGCTGTTGTTGCCTACAGCTACACTCGATCACTTTCTGCCCTAAATGTTTCCTGCCGTGATCTATCTTTCTCTTCTTACTCCATTCTCTCTTATCTATGTGAAATAGGAATATGAACTTCTTAATACACAGGTGAAATAAACTTTGAGTTTGCCTCTTAAAAATAGCCTTCTTCAGGGGCACTTTTAATAATACCACAGGAGCAACCTGGTGATACTTAGTTCTGAATACCAATTCAGATGCTAAATGATGCAGTAGGTGGATTTTCCCCCAGTATTTAAAATAACCAATTGTTAACACAAGTTAGTTTCTCCCACTTCCAAGTCTGAGTTACACTGTAGTATATTTCAAGAAATTAAAGATGTCGCTAAATAATAATGAATTCACATTTCACTGTCTCTTAAACTTACTGTTTAAGTGAAAGCCCCAATGTTATCTCAGCATTCAACATACATAATTGGTGACTATCTCATCTAATAGCATGGGTTTGAACGGGCTGAAATGACATCTTGAGGGAGACTCCAGAGCTTTGCTATGAACAGCAAGTGTTTTTCTAAGAATGGTAATCTTCTTTTCAAATATGAACAATCACAGGTAGCAGCCTTTGTATCTCTTCTGAATGAACAGATTTCAATCACTAAATGCAGGAAGCATTCACATGAAAACAAGTTTTAATGTGCAGTGGTAATTTATCTAAGGCAATTGAAAAGGCTTTTTTCCCTGAGCCTGTTCTACAGCTCAGAGATTAGAAGTCAAGACCTCTATTTCCCCTATGCTTCCATCTCTTTCTTTTGAAAATGTAAGTGAAAGAGTATACAGTGCAACCTGACACCCACAGCATACAGTGGTCTCAACTCAAAACAATGGCTTGCAAGTGAAGATAAAGACACTTATGATCCCACCAACTTATCCATCTTCTGGATTGTTCTGCAGTATTTCCCAGGAAAGCTTTTTATGAGACACCACATATAAGTGCTTGCCCTGTTTAGTGTCCTGTCCTCAACAGCAGTGTCTGCCTTGGTGACCACACAGCTGGAGACCCTGAGCCCCCCGAGGAAGGGCTGCAGAGCCTTTGCACAGACCCTTTGACTTCTGCAGCCAAAGCAGGACACAGTCACTCCAATGCCTGAGCTCTGGTGTGAGGGTTCTCTGTGTGAACAGGCCAACCATGCAAATCTGATTCAAGGATATCTTTCTCATGGAAATTGCCTGGTATTTTTGTAGCAGATCAAAGTTTTTTGATGTAGGTGTTAGTGGGAGATGAGAAATTTCATCACACAGTCATGGTACTTTCTCAGTCTTTAAAAAGAGGCATAAGTCCTTCTTATCAGCATTTTGATTACCAACTTATACAAAACCATACTACCTCTTTTTACCTTAATACATCTCAACTTTAAAAGATTTTTTTAAAACTTGTACTGTTTTGTGTCCTTAGAAGGGAGTGAAAATATCTATAAATCAAAAAGCAATCAAAAAACAATTAAAATAATTGTTCCATTGCACAAAAAGATATGCAAGTCAGCATAAAACCTGGGGGTCATGCTCATAACAACTTCCCTGCTTTCCCAGAGCCAAAAATCATGTTTCTCCTGCAGCAGTACAACAATATCTTTATTAACATTTACCTGAAAGCAGGTCACACATGCAGAGTGATTCCACTTTGCTAACAAAGACTATACAAGGTAAGATGGACTGGCATCTCCACATTCTGCAACATCTGGCATGAACATCTAGTCAAGAGGAAAAGATGCAGGATGAACACGACACCTTGAATATAACAAACAGATACAATGCCAAACCTCTTTCAACATACACAATGCAGTGGCAAGTTACCCCTTCTAGAATCATGTGTTGCCTTTTCTCCATCAGCCTTTTGGCATCAGCCTTGAGATGTCAGAAATTCATTATCTATCAAATTGCACAACTTCAAAGTAAATAAGTCAAACAGGAAAAAGCAGGGACCTAAATCACATTTCTCCTTCAAAGGCCACAGTGACTTTTCTGGAGCATCAAGCAGTCCCATCTAATAATGAATGCTGTGTGACACTGCTGCCTTGAGATGTTGTTTCACAGTAACTCATGGATTTTGCTCATGTTTCTTAAAAGATCTTTTCACTTGCATGACAAATATCACTGATCTGACCAGCCATAGTCAAGCTCAGGTACATTTCTTAAGTGCATTCTACAACTACTTTACTCTCACTCAGAGCTACAATCATGTTAACACCTTTTCTTCTCTGGTTTTATGCTGCCTCTGGAATTAGTTGGAACGTATGGTAGTCCCAGCTAACACAGAGCCAGAAACTCAGCATCTTAAGGGGGTTTTCTGCCTTGTTGGCAAATTCATCAGCACAACACACCATCCAATTGACTTCAGAACTAAAGACAAAATCAGGAAGAGAACATAATCAAGTTTTTATCTAGTTGGGAAGCAGGGGAAGAGAATTACCACTCCC
>VXBU01015505.1:300870-328481 GCA_013400315.1 Bombycilla garrulus
TCCAGCAGCAGCAAGCTATTAGATCAGTGTAGCCATTCATGCATTCCTAAACCAGCCATGGTAAAGCATGCCAGCATTACCACAGCCTAAATCATCAGCCTGTCCATCACACATGTGCTGGCTCTACGCCAACCCGAGAAAACTGACTTGGGAAAAACAAAAAGCACATACAGTTAGTCAGCTCCCTGAATGAGCTCTGCATGGATTACGTGAGTGCCCTGGAAAGAGACCATGAGACTGCATCACATGCAGGGAAGGGAAAAGGTGGAACCACGACTGTGTTGACTTCAGCTGGTTTAAGCTGTTCTCTAACAACACATAAAACTACTTATTTAGTAGCTTCAAGTGATTAGAAAATAAAGACTTGAATGACTAGGATTCTGTCAGGCTGGATGCATACACAAAAATTGCACAGACAATCTCAATACAAAGGTGGGCTCTCCTCGTTACCTAACCTATGGTATTAAGGACAGGCCACAGTGTGCTTTCTATATGAGACACAAACCTTTCAGTTCAGGCCTTTATTTCAAAGAAAAGTGTGTCATTAGCTTGTTTTCCTAGCCAGAAGCCCCAAGTTTTAAATGGCTGTCACATATTTTTGCCAAAGGAAGCAAGTTAATGACTGAGAGATTAGATGACTCAGAGGAAACAGGTACAGCAATAAATCAAATATATGAAAACATGAGAAAATGATCAGAGGGTCAGCAGTTCTTCAGCCTTAAGCACTTCTACGAGTGTTAGGCTTCCCCAAGGAAGGCAGCCATGAAAACAGAGGCCATGAGACACAAATTCTCACTTGCACTGATCATGTAAGTAAAAAAACCTCAAAGACTTGCCTTGTCCCCAGCCTGCCAGCATCTTCATGAACCCACATGTTAAGCAAGACACTGTTCCAGTGTTGTGTGATTAATAAAGCTGCCATATCCCAGTAGCTGTCCCCACCACTGCATAGACTACTGAGCCTCCAATTGAAGATGGCCAAAATAAACCCCTGACTCCATAATTTAGAAGACTTTTACTCATTATACTCTAACATAGATGGAAAAGGTATAGTTGAGATCCATGCACATGAGTAACATGTCTTTATCACAGCTTACTGGTTCTTGCAAAATAAAGGCAAACATGCTCTCATTTGCTTCTATCACCACACTAACAGATGTTGAAGGAAGACAAAACAAAGGAACAAAACATATGGAAAAGCTTGGAAGCTGGTCCCTAGAAAATGACAGATCTGTGGAGACAAGTTTACCTTGGAGCATGCCAGCATCCACTACTGGTGTAACAACAGCTCTCAGGGCCTCACTTTGGGAAGCTGTATGAAAAGGAATTTAAGTGTGCTGACAAAGGTGAAGAGCATAACTTTTGATATTACAGCCTATGAGCACTTAAGTAGAACATTAAGACTAAGAATTATACAGCGATAATATAACTTAATTTTTTAAGCTGACATAGTAGCACCAAGAGGCACTTGCACCATTTTTCATTAATATTCTCAGCACTCGTGCAGTGCATGGTGCAGTTCATTACTGCAGTCCAGGGAAGGTCAACAAAAACAAAATGAACTCTCAGTGATTTTCATTCTCAGATCCCAAGTCTGTAATCCAGACAGTGCTGGTTTTGAGGCATAGTTAATTCTGGCTTGGCAATTACAAAAGTCCGCCTCTGGTGATATTTTGACTCCTGGCATTAGAGCCAAACACAGACTTTTGCTTCAATAGGTCAGATAAGATATTCTTTTTTCATTTCTCACAAGCACAAGAGAATGAATGTATGTGGCCAGTACACTGTAATGCAGTATCCACTAAAATGCCTTTTGTTCAGCAAAATGTGGCCAATTAACCTGATTGCAGGTGTCACAATGTTACTGACTTCACAAGAAAATTCTCTCCCTTAGGGACAATATAGATTTTCAATGTGGTATCCTATATGCATTCAAGTGTAGACTAGCATGAACAGCTACCATTTGCATTAAATATTTGCTGAACTTGTTTCCTTCCCTGTACATAGATTAGAGCTGTAATTTTCTCAAATCTGGGGGTCCCTGTGCAAAGGAAATGTGTGGATATTTTCCTGCTGAAGATAAAGGCAATTGTCAAATACTGCGCTTACTCAGTGAACAGGTCTGGTTCTGGTTGGGGAGTTTTTTTGGTGGGATTTTTTAAACAGCAGTGGGATCCAAGAGTCACTTTGCATCTAAATTTACAGTTTAAATTTAGTGGAATAACTACTGATGTTTATTTAGTTAGGTCTGACTGCTGTCTGCAGCTAGCATGAGGAAAAAAGAAGCATATTAATACAGCAGTTACAGACTACATCCAAATTTTTAAATTATAACTGATACTTCTGGAGGTATATTTCATGTAAGTTCATATTTTAGCAGGATAATCGTACACCTAACATTCAAGAAAGCAAGGATAACAAATATAAATTCATTAAGAACTTTAATGTGCTAAAGCAAACAATATGCACCATGGAAAATCTAAAGAACATGGTGGAGAACTCCACAAACTGTATAACTATATTCCTGTGTAAATTATTCTTGAAATAAGTGGTGAAGCTCCAGATTAATTCCAGAAGGAAAGCAGAAGGAAGCTTAGTGTTTTATCTTTATGAAAGACAATGAATGGGACTGTCCAGGAAATCGTAAGTCATTTGGCCTCAAAGTGCTGTTCAAGCAAGCAAATTATGAAGGAAATCAATAAACACAAAAATAAAACAATTAAACAAAATTATGCTACTTAGCACCATTTCAAGGGTTACTTAACATGATCACTAAATTCATGATGATATATGCTTTCCAAAGTTTTGAAACAAAATCCACAAAATCTATATAATTATGTAAGCCATTCAGTTATTGATTATTAAAAATAATTATTTTCACTTTTAATCTGGCTAATCAATATAATTTTAATTAGTTTTCCATTAGATCTCTTTGTGCTACTCCAGACTCATAATACAAATTTAGACAAATAAGTTAACAGTTGGTAGATAATAGCTAAATGATTTATCAGCTCTCTGTCATCACCTCTCAACTTATTTCCATTTCATTTCTCACCTCTCAGCTTACTTTATGACACTTAATGCCTGTTAAAAACCAACAGAACTAATTCTAACTGAGACACATAACAGGCAAAAGCCTCTTGTGAAGATCTGGACTGCACTACTGTATAATTCAAGTTCTACTCTTCTACTTCATGTTTAAATTTATTTTCTTTCTCCATTTTCCTTGCTTCAAAAGGTAATAAGGAAAAAAAATTAAATAACTTTCTTATCTAAAACTTATACTACACCGAACAGGAATTTCGCAGCTTGTGCAATTTGTCACAGTCAAGAAGAAAAGCTGCACATTTTCTTTTTAGTAATACTTCAAATGTCTCCTGATTTAAAGCAAGACTATATTGTCAAATAAATCTTCATATATCATCTTATATCTGCCAGCTCTTTATGTGGAGCTTTTTTTCTTATGTCTCCCTGCTTTTTACATTTTGGGTGGATTCAAAATTTATTAGTCATATTTAAGGATGACAGCTAAAAACAGAGGAACACATCATAACCTCTCAGAGAGATGTGGAGCTGAGGGGAAGAAAGGTTCTCAGATTTTCTGCATGAAAGGCTTTTATTTTCCCCTGGTTGTTTATTGCCTTTAGCTTAGGGAAGCAAGTTTTTCTTCTAGCTCTTTAGAATATTTTACATAGCTCTGTGGGTTTTTTAAATCTTTTGGACAATTACAAACTTTAGCATAATGCACCTGCTAGTTCATTCATGATTGTTAGGAATCATCTTTTGGTCTAAATGGTTTCAAAACGTGTGCTTCCTATTTTTATTTTATTTGCATTCCTTTTGAGATGTTTCTCAGTAAAATAAGACATGATTCCTTTCACCTCCTTCCAGCTTTTGAAGAAAAATCCCGAATCCAGACCATGCAGCAATTGCACCACCTGATGGACCTATCTACGGAATCCCGATTATCCTGCAGATTCTTTACAACAGCAGATCAGAACGTAGCTGCAATTATCAGCCTGATGAACCATGGCTTCAGCAAATTTTTGAGTTAAACTCAACTTGAGAACAGAAGTGTAGGTAAGAACAGCATGGAGTAGATGCTGCTTATATTCTTGATGATCTACTTGTCATTGATTGACATGAAGGTGAAGCATAGCACAAACAATCTGCCACTGATTTTTACTATGGATTTGGAAAATGTTTAGAATTGTCTGTGACTACTGTTGGAAAATCAATTTTCTTTGTTTCGGGATTTTTTTTCAGTGTAGGTGAACTATAGTAACTTTCAGGAACTGCATTAAATTTTATTTAAAATGTTCTTTCTATCAAATTAATGTACTAAGATTTGAACTTGTTATTGCTTCTATTTTCCTCAATGGATTAGACCAGACCATTATAAATATGTCAGAATTCAGGAGTGAACTTCTGGTGTTGGGGCCTCTGAGGATCATTAAACTTCATAAAAATTACTTTAAACCCCTGCTTCAGGACCTTGGTATAAAATGCAGTCAGAGCTGAAATTTTCACTACAAAAATGATGAAAACTTTGGGATTTGGTCCTTTAAGAAGGGTAGCACTGACTCACTCATTAATTGATAACCTACATCTACATTTTTAGCTATGCTTGCTTTTGCTTCCTCTTGCACATTGTGTGACTTTTTGAACTGACTGGAAACTGGCAATCATCTGCTTCCTGAGTAATGCAAACTCAAAACTCTCTGACACTTTTTAAAACTGCAATCATTAAAATTCTTGGCTAGAGAGGTCATTAAAAAAAAAAAAAAAGGTTCCATTGTATTTTTAAAGAGCTCTCTAAAAAAAGAGCAAACAAAAATGTTTGGCTAATGAGAATCAAAAGCCAATCTACAGCAGGAAAGGAGGCAAGACAAAGTGGATTAGTGGAAAACAAATTTCTCTAATAAATGCTCAATAGGACTCATAATTTAATGAGACATTCTAAGCCTGTTATATGCCACCTCTTGCCCAGAAGATGGAGCATCGTGCTAAAATATTACAAACCAAAAAGCCGAAGTGAACTACCCAAAGTATAAACATGATCCCAACAGACCTTTGGGAGTTTCACTTCTGCTAAGTGAATACAGCCTGTGGGGCAAACAGCACCTCAGGGCTCTGGGAGAAAAGAAGAGGGCCTGGAAGTGCTCAGTCTGCTAGAGTCCACTCTCACACCTCGTCCTTCCAGCCAACTGCTGCCACTGTGGAGGGGGCAAAGTGCTGGGCCATTCTTCTTTTCTGATTCTTCCTGCAGATGCCCTAGCAAAAAAATAAAAATAAAAAGCTGCCCAGTTCCAGGGATATGATCCCTTTAGGAGGTAATGAAGCACCTCCAGTGAGAACTCCCTATCACTTCTCCAGAGCTTCTGGGCGCAGATTCAGGACACAAAAATCTCAGCAGGTGTCAAAATTCATTTGGAGCAGAGCTTCTGGTTTTCTTTCCTTTGAAAGGTATCTTATATATACATGCAATCAGTGCTTTAAGAGCTGGCCCGACATGAACAAAATTGAAATAATCAGGGCATTCCCTTCAAAACTGCACCTTCTGCTCTGAATTTAATTGCTGATCGAGACAGAAGCCAAAGTCTGATCTCAAGCCATGACACCAAGGAGACAAAAGTGCTTTTACCTCCCTCCAGAGGACATACACGAGGAAATGACCATGCAAAAATAAGAAGTCAACCAACTTCTACTGATACATGCTTAGAAAATTGTTTGATTTTTAAAAAGTCTTTAAAATACCCATTTAAATAATGTTGTTTAATGGCCACTGAGGAAAAATACCATGTAAGATTGCCATGTAAGATTGTAATGTGAGCAATGATGGAGCAACTAAAGAAACTGGAAACATAATAAATCATTCTGATTAATGGAAATAATTCATGTCATAGAGCTTTCAGAGAAAAATAAAAAAAAAACTCAAGCCCCACTGTATTTCTGTGAGTTTTGACTAAACCCAGCAAGACAAAAGATTGTAATTTGAAAAAGGTCATCTATCATTCCTTGGTGCTGCTACTTTTCACCTAAGGATAAAACAACAAAAAAATCTGAATGCAAGTTATTACATTTTCAAGTGTTCAAACAGCCTTTCATCCCAGCTTTATTTACCAATGCTACTCACAGCAGACTGCACTTGAAAATTTCAAATAATTTTCCTTCCAAAAAAAGCTTCACAAGTTGCTTTCGAGCTAATAAAACACTATGCATAGTTATGAATGGAAAATAAATATGTCCTTAGACTTAGACAGTCTCTAAACTACCATTCTAATTTTCATTAATATCTTTGGGTATATATGTAAAAATGTATAAAATTAATGTTACTATTGAAAGTGAATGGTATAATTTTATAAAAATGACAGTATTTTAGAGAGATTAGTGCTAGTGCTCTTACTCTCAGCTCCTCAAACAGTTATGCAAAGGGACAGCTTCTGAAGACCAAACAAAACCAGGGCAGAATCTTGTCTTGTACATAGATGAAAACAATAGTCCGTTCTATGAGCGCACATTTGGAACATCGGAAGGAAGTTTTTTGAGATACTTACACACCTGAGGTGACATCAGGGAAATACAACTTCCTTCCGAATTCTGTGTTCTTTCTCTCAGCTCACCCAGCTGGGGAGAAAGCAAGGAATTGTGCTGGGCTTGGCCCCAATTCCAGTCCATGGTCCCTGCTTCCTCACACAGCAGCGTGAGAGCCTCCAGTGTCACCAAAAACCGGGAATAAAGCTCTTCAACCATGCAGTCTTAAGAAGCAGGGCATGACTACATTACAGCGACGGCTACGCGGGGGAATAACTCCGCCTAACGTGGGTGCAGGGCTCAAGTAGGTGCACGCATTTATTAGCCAGAAATAAACGGACTGTGTGATTACACACGTGCTTAGAGAACCTTGCACGATCTTCCACGAGGCCCTGATTATCACGCCCTGGTTCTGAGAGCACGCATGTTTCTGATCAAACTGCACTGGGCCGCCCGGGCTCGTTGCTGAGCTCGGAACGTTCCGGGCCGCCACACGAGGTGCCGCTAACCGTGACTGCTGCCCGAGCGGCTCCCCGCCCCGCACGCTCCCGGGGCTGGCAGCTGTTCCACGGCTCTGCCACCCTCAACGGAGAGTTCTTCCTCCAGCTGAGGTGAAACTGCTTGTCTTTATGGCCGTTCTCGCTGGGCACCACTGAAGAGTTCTTACAGGTAAGAATTGATGACTACGGCTAAGGTAAAGGTCGAACAGGTAACCAGACGCTCGTGAGATTTCCTGGGGAAATCGGGGGAGTCGCGACGTGTCGCGGGCTGCGGCGATGAGGGGGCAGCGCCGTGCGAGGATCCCGCGCCAGCCGCCCCTCGGGTCCGGCCCCTCAGCGCTCCTGGAGCGACCCGGCGGGTCCCGTCCCGCCGGCCAGGGGGAAGGGGCGGTTCCCCCGCTCCTGCAGTGCGCCAGGTGCCCGGAAGATGCGAGCCGAGGCAGTGGCTCCTGGCAGCTCCGCGTGTGCCGCGACAGAACGGCCGGACCCCTGCGGGCTTCCTCGGGCGGCCACAGGCGAGCCCCAGGGCAGCGCTGGCCCCGACTCCGGGCTCGGCCCGTTCTCCCCCTTCCTCTCCTCTGGCTCCTCTGCCCAGCCCAGCCTCCTGTGTGATCATCCAGTCTAACCAGCACCACCATAATCATCCGTAAACCATTAAACCGCATCACCCAGCACCACATTCAGACGTCTCTTAAACACCTCCAGGGATGGGTACTCCAAACTCTTGGAGCCTTTTCAAACTCCTTGGCTTTGCCAGGGCCAAGGAGGGATTTGGTGTCGGTGGGTCATGCCGGGGCCCTGGGGCAGGGGGTTCTGGGGCCAGTGAGGTGGGAGCATGGGCAGAAGCAGCAGCAGGGTTTGCTGCCTTAGGGTGAGCTATTACCTGTACCGTCAAAAAAAAAGGGTGGTGGCATTACACCGGTAAGCTCTTGTGAATATCCAGAAGTTTTGCTGTAACTTGTGAAAAACTTACAAGGTGGATGTGGTTGCATTGGCATGGGGACACATCTCTGCATGGAAGGTGAATAAAAGACTAGTATGTGGGGGTTATGTGAAATTTTCACTAAAAAATTAAACGTGTAACTGAAACAGGTATCCTTAAACGTACATTCATTATCTTTAAACCTACATTCTCACTTTGAACGAGACAGACTTTTGGCACTCACATCTTGACAACTTGACGTTTTCCTGCTCTAAATTTATTTAAAATGGGATTTAGTTCAAAATCATTAAAAAATAAAGATTTCAGATCTGAGTTACTTCATGTGTTGGGTTTACCTGCCAAGGTTTTTGTAGCAGGGGCCTGCAGGGGTGGCTCCAGAGCAGGGGTTGGATCAGTTGCAGCATGTTCAACGGAGCCATCTCAAGCCCATTCCAAAATGGACCTTCAACGGCCAAAGCTGTGCCACTTTTTAAATTGTGCGCCCTGCAGGATGTTCTGGACTTGATGGGAAGTTAAGCTCTTTAAAGACTTTGCCAAGGGAAAGGAACAGTGACAAGCTGGGCTTTGACGAAGGCTTCTCTTTTGCCACCAGGAGGCTCCATTGGAACGGGATTGGAACAGTAAAGCATTTTTCTAGAGAAGAAAGTGAGGAATGCCAGGAGACACCATCGTCAGAAATAATCACACAGAAACCCCTAGCCCCAAAACCTGTTCCAGACGTCTTTCCCCTTTTATCTTATTTTTCCTCTACTTTTTATTTTCCTTCCTAAAAGGCCTAAAAATGTGTAAAAACAGTATTTAACAAATGGATTTAAACTTTTACCCTAAAGGCTTTTAGGCTTTTAACTTCCAAACCATATTTAAGTCTTCAATACTGATACTTTAAACCTAAGATTTTTATGCTAAAAAGAAAATAAAAATGTCTGAAGTAATATTAAAAAAAACTCTCAGTATGGCAAATTTCTTACTTCTTGCTGATGATACACA
The DNA here is from genome assembly GCA_013400315.1 of Bombycilla garrulus. Taxonomy (NCBI): domain Eukaryota; kingdom Metazoa; phylum Chordata; class Aves; order Passeriformes; family Bombycillidae; genus Bombycilla; species Bombycilla garrulus. The sequence continues at coordinate 309,835 of VXBU01015505.1, forward strand.
AAGAAAATTGAGTCAGTGAATCTGTGCACACATTATATTCCTATCTCTTCCTTTGTAACAATCTTTGCCTGCTTCATTTAAATGAAGTTTTCTAAACTTTAGCATTTATGACAACAGCATGAGCTTTGTTGGAAAGTTTCACTTTTGCAGGTTTTTGAAAAGAAATGGAACAAAAGCTCTTCTTCAAGTAGCAGCAGTAAAACAGACCAAATCCTGCACCATACAATATAGTTTGGGTCTCACTGGCATTGTTTCATAGTTGCTGACATTTATTACAGCAATTTAATTTCATTAAGGCACCTGCAGTTTTATTCATCTGTGCAATGCAAACCTGTTTTAAATCTAAGAAACTAAGTACATGCACAGCTTTTTGACATTTTGACTGATTTTTTTGGGTAGGATTAAAAAGAACATGCACACACTTTCCTTTAGAAATTCAGCTAGTGCAGTAGTGATCCAAGATAAATACCCTCTAAATGCCATGGGAACTTCTTCAGCCCCCCTTTTGGTAGAACAGGAGGGTTTTCTACCTTGGGCAAACCCAACTGGACAGATAGAAACCAAAGGTCAACAAAGATGCTGAGTATTAATCCATGAATGTCAGGTAGTCTGGGCCAGTGCTGTTAGTCTGGGAAACTGTTCAGACAGCAGCAATTCAGCTTATGGACTTAAATGAAGATTTATAGATTTAAATGAAGTTAAGTTAGTATGAATATAAAGTAGTGTGAGTGCCTTATTTTTGTGGGTGTACTAACAAGTGGTTTTGTCTCAGTGCCTAGACTTTCAGGCAATAGCCAGTCTGCCTCCAGGTAGCCACACCTTGCCAGGATCCTTCTTTGTGCAGTGCTGCCTGAAGGGTTCAAAGACCCTTCTCAGAATCTCAAAACTAAAAGAGGCTCCTGACAAAATCCAAGGGGGATTGGACTGCCATGGACCCTTACAGAAACTGATCAAAATGGGCTTCCCTATGCAGTTATCACCTGTGTCTATTCCATTAAAACCTTAGTAGTAATTCTGCTTCAGTCTGGAAGAAAACAGGAAAATAAAGGCTTTGACACTTCAGTGCCTTGCTGTTTATCACAGGTTATCATCCCCAAAAGAGTTTGTTTGTCTATTTGGATCTATTGAAGATCTATTGGATGTTATGAAAAGATAAAATATCTATTTGGATGTTATAACCATTTGGTGATAATACAATCTATAACTGCTTTAAAAACTCTTTAGGACACTCAGAGTACCTTACCAAGTGGTCTGCTGCTGCTGGGAAGTACTAGACTGTTACTTGCAGTGAGTTTCCTGTCAAAGCATTATTTGCATTGTAAACAGTATTAACTTCATATTTCTTACTTGTTACGGTCTGTTATGTTACTCCATTAATTCTGTAAGCTTGATTCTACAGCCTTAAAAATGAAGTCTTCTTTTTAAAACTATTTTACTTCCACATTTCATTTTCTTTCATTTTATTATTTCAGAAGGGCTTATTGCACATATAAAAGAAATGAAAAATATAATAAAATTTTCAACTTCATTATTTTATTTCAATGATTTTAGGATTCTTAGCTATCTTTAGGGTTTGGAAAGATAGTGGCTCATCTTATTCCTGTCTTTAGGAATTACAGGAAGAATTCTTTTCTTTGGTCTGTTTAGCTAAATGGCACAAACTTCCACGATGCTCAAGATAAGAGCAGAACAAGTCAAGCAGTCCTTCCATTATTTTGAACACAGTAAGAACCACATAAAAGTAATTGTTATATAGCTGGAGTAAAAAACTAGTTAATGTCTAAGCAGCACAGATCCTATCACCTACTTTTTTAAGATACAGTATAGCAAAGCAATGCATATCACTTTTCCTGAACAGAATACATAAATAAAAACAAACTTTTTTTTTTAAAGTATCTTGACATAAATATTATAGATCGTTTTTCCAAGATTGTTTCCTGTACTGCAGATGATTACTTGCTGGGTGAAAAAACATAAAGGTAGATTCACGGCTGCTAGTGAATATTTTAATATTTAGGATTTTCCCCTTTTATTCATTATGATTAGAAGGGAGAAGTTCTATGGGGTCTGGAAAATTATTTCTGTGGAGTTGGGGGAATGTTTTAATGGATCTGTACAAACCCAAGTGTGCTGTTAGCACCTCAGTGCAAATCCAAAGCTTGGACCAGAGCAGATCCAGAAGTCACTGGCCTGTTTCTCACATTATTGCTCATATGGTCAAGGCACTCAATCTTGAAATATATGACTGTTTCTGCAAATGATGGAAAATAAAAAACCCTACAAGTAATAACTCCTCATAGCATCAGTGGATCTTTCATTACTCCAGACTTTCTTCCAACATCATACATTTAAAAGTTCAACATACTAATATTTTCTCTGCTTACCCTGAAAGGTCTTCAACAAAGGACAATTAATCAGCTTGTGGTTCTACTACAGGCAGGAAGAATTTAATTTTACCTGTTCACACAATTACTCAACTGTTTCTCATCCAACAGTATTTAAATATATCCCAAGCTTGAAGACAAGGTCAGATTGCTAAATGTATTGAGTTTGCTATTACAATACAAGAATTTGTTTTAACTTTATTTTCATGTACACTTTCAGAATATATAAAGTATAGAAAACAATATATTTTAAAGGCATATAAGGTAGAAAAAAAACACTAAAATATATTTGCCCCTGTTCAGACTCTAGTTCAGACTGATTTGGTAGTTGTTCACTTGCTGTGCAGAACATTCCCATCTGTTCCGTGTGGCATCATGCACGTGCTGGTGTTTGTACATAAGTGGAGGTGTTGTGCATCAAAGTATTTGTTGTTTATGTGCTTTTCATTTTAATAAAGGGACAGAGCTTTTACTGTGGAATTAAACTGTGTTCACGTATATCTACATCTGTATTTTAAATATTTTCTCTACAAATGACCTGAGCATTATCAAGGCAAGAAACTGAAGCAGCTTTGCAAGTCAGTGGCATAAAAGCTCAACTTAGAATTTTTCAGGACTGTCCTCTAGATATTAGAGTTTTAATCCATATTTGCTTTAAAATTTCCCTTATTATTTCATATTTTAATAAATGTAGGAAAAGGCCTAGCTAACAGTCTATCTACTTTCATCCTTAAACCTGTATCTATTTATTTAAGACAAATTCTGCTTGCTAACAAAAACTCAGGTTTTCAACCTGAAATGTATTCAGCAAATTATAGAAACACTTTTTTAAAAAGTAGGGTAATAATTCTTTAAATTCAGAGCACTCCCACTAAGAGGAAAAATACTAGCATGATACTAGACTGGGGAGAATCCCTTCAAACTGATGTGGGTTTTTAACTATTATTATTACTTTTACTGTGATGTCCTGCTTGCTCATCCTAATTCTTTAACAGTCTTATTGATATTTCTTTGCTCCCAAGAGACAAACAGCACATGCCAAAGCATTTTAGGATGTTGAAGAAATGAAGATGGAACTACACAACCTGTCACTCATGTTGGGGACAGTTCCTAAAAAGCTATGCACCTGAACTTCTACTTTGTGATAAAAATCAAAGATAAATCTGAAGAAACCAGATGAAATTTCCTTATCTGATGTCTAATGTAGTAATTATTAACTTCAGTAGAGCTACACTGCCTTATGATACTGAACTTGTTCTACTTTATGTGTAATACCTCATTCAAAACCTATTTACTTTTTTACTGCCTGTGTATTGGGCCAGCTGTAGTGAATATACTGACATAATAAATAAATGGTTAGAGCTTTCTAAAAGTCAAATCTGTACTTAAGCATCAAAGCTGTGACTGACCAGAACAGGCCACTTCATTCATTCTCCACACTGATCTCCAAAATCACCATCAGCCAAAGCCAGTATTACACTGCTGAGCAGTTAAGCCTGGTATTAGAGCAAAGATTTAGCTTGCAAAATTACTGGAAAATAAAAACTACCAGGTCATTTTGTCTTGAAACCTATCCTGGAATTCATAAGCATAGTTACTACACTCTGATTTGTTTAGTAGCAGAGATTTAGTTCCGGTAAAATCCACAAAGGAATTTAAAATTGATTTTTTAAAGACCAATTTCCTAATGGGCAGACTCAGGGAATGCTTTTGTACAGAACACATTAACCATGAAATCACTATGTGATAAAAGCCCAGTGTAATAAACATGTTGAGTTTGGCTGTAAAAACCTAAACTGGGCATTGCTTGATCACTAGTCTGCTTAAAGTCTGCAGCTGTAGGCACAGTAACGCTTTTCTGTTTCCCTTTTCTCCCTCCCAGAAAGGCTGCCCAAGGCTAAGGAAGGGATTCAGGACTGGGGTGGGGAGTTCCTCCCTGCCCCAGCTGGGCTGGGCCCAGGCTGAACAGGGAACTGCCTGACAAGTGCTCCCACCAAAGGCTCTGTGTGCTTAAATTAAACGTGACAGACAATCAAGAGAAACATCTGCTGGAGTACAAAAAGGACTTGTTTACTTTTGCAGAGCAAGTGGTTTTAATAAGAACTTGATGACACTTACTGCACATTACAAAGAGCAGAACACTGGTCCTGCGCCAGGGCAGACACTGTGAGTGCAGCTCTGGACTTTAGAATTGTTTGCTTTTTCATTGTGATCTGGGCCTCATTTTTTTTACACACCCTTACATTTAACATATTTCAAAGGGATATAGCTGGTCCAGGAATATAGTTAGTATATTGCTTACAAATTAATTTGTACAGGCTTTATTTGTAATCTACTAGAGACCAGGAACAAACTGTTAATGTCTAATAAAGGAAAACCATTTACGATGATGAAATATGTAAAAGAAACAACTTGGCTCTGTCTTGTTCCGACCCCTGACCTGGAGGTGCCAGGCATTTCATTTCACCTGCCTTTTTTTTTTTTTTTTTTAATTCTGTTTCATATCAAGAACACAGTACATTTTTAGAGAAACAATACCTTTACTACAAAACCATGTAAATGATTATATACAAAATGGTTACTGAAATCTGGTTTTGTACTGCAGTGACAGAAATAACTAGGTGCTGACATTTATTTACGCTTCCTTAATACTAAGTACATCACTCCACTGATCAGGGTAAAGGCAAACGCAATCCAGGCTAAGACAAAGGAATAGCCATATTGGCCTTTGGAAACTTCCATTGCATATCCACGGCTCTGGTGCAGTTCTTCATGCCTGTCTGTGTAAATGGAAGCTGCAATCATAACACACAGACCTGCAGGAGGAAGAAAATAATAAAGGTCAGCATCAAATACTACCAGTACACACAACTATTCACTGTCTCTTCTGTCAGCTGCTTCCACCAATATCCTTTCTTTGCAGACACTCATTTTCCATCCTCTAACTTGGAAGCATTTCAAAACATATTTTCAGTTTATTTGGCAGACTAAAAATTTGATGTGCTGTTGTGTATCTATATCATTTACAGTGAACAGAAAATGATTCTGAACATCTGGGTAGGTAGCTTTTAAGACTGACAAAACCCAAATTGAGTACTTGCCTGTAACAATTAGAGAGTTATTTAGTGTGTTCAAAAAGTTCAGAAACTCAAATTCTTTCCCTTCAAAGCTTAAATGACTTTATCCTGAGAAGTGATGACATCCATGTTTTAACTGCCTATATATTACAGAATGGAACAGTTCACTGTTTAAACAATTATAAAGGATAAGCTATGGCCTCAAGAGCATTACAGAGTTCTCATGCAGCTCATTCTTTTTGAAAACTTTTCCCACTTTCCTACTTTCACGAGAATATCATTAAAGTCAAAAGCGTTGAAAAATCACTCACATGACAGGAGCTGGATAACAGAGGTTAACACAAATCTTTCTCCTTGCTTTAGACGGAAGAGTTGAAGAAGGAAAACCAGAAATGCCACACAGCAGAAAATCGTAGACAGGATCATGGTGGCCTGAACAGCCTGAATTGATTGATACTCTGCAAAAACAAAGCAGCTTGATTAAAAATAGTTTCTCTCTTTGCCTTCTCCTGCAAGAACTAAAGGGGCAGAGCCGTGTTCTCTAAGTAGTTCAGCAGATGCAGCAAAGCAGTTGTGTGTGCATTGCACAGGCTGGTTCTCCTCTGCTTCCTTGGTATTAACACAGCCAGTGGCTTAAAGACTTCAAAAAGCTTCTCATCAAACTGAATGAAAACACTGAAGGGACTGCTTCTGCCACATGCCACCCTTTGCTGCCATCAATGTCCTAGAGGCTCAGTGAGACTGCCAGCTGTCCCCAACAGCTTCCAAATGCAGATCCCAGCTTCCCACCAGTCCCAGAGACAGCTCTGCCCAGAAAGGTGTAACCAGACAGGACACCCACCCTTGGCACTAAAGATTTCTCTCATTTGGGTTTTTCATTCTATCCATTACTTCCCTGTAACTGGGAGCTAAAGTAACCAATTAATCTTTAACCATGTGCAGCTGCCCTGTGTAAATCTGCAGCCCCACTGTAGCCATGCTGGGCCACACAGCTGAGCTCCTGTGGCCCCTCTGCTCCAACAGAGCCACTCTGCAGGCAGGAGCTCTGGGAGCAGCAGACACACCTCAGCCACCCGTCACCTCCCCAGGGGGAGAACCTGACTGCAGCGAACACACAGTCATACAGAGAATAAATGCAAACCCTTCAATCCAGGTTAGCTGAGATACCCTGTGTGGAGTGCAGCAACTCACTGCACATTACAGGCCCTAAACCAACCTGATGCTTGGAAAACAAAATTACTTTATGGGTACATGTTTTTTCAAATTATTTACTTCTTTAATGTACACACAGATTGAAAATCAAGAAATAAATAGAACATTTGAGAATACTTTCAGTTTTTGTAAAGCAGGATATTACACTAGGCTGTATAGGAAGACTTCCTTGTTAAAACTCCAGCTTGTGTTTTCTTCCACCTTTTCCCCCATTCTTGTACACAGGCACTATTTTTATGTTCTTCTCTGCAAATTCAATTCTGAGGCAAATTCTATCACTTCAGTTGATTTCACTGTTTTCACCTAACTAATTTTTTTAGAGCTCATTAGCAGTCATTGTTAGTAGTCTGTGTTTACTCCCTTGCACTGGTCTCTTAAGTGCACATGACAGTTTCTTCTGCTTTCCTCACACAGAAACTGTTAGAATAGTTGCCTTTCCAAAATAAAAAAGAAAAAAAACAATATTAAAAGTTTTTAGCACACTTGCCTAGTCAGGACATGCAAATTTTTGAAGAACTATAAAACAGCCCCTGTAGATTTCATAGCAATTTCACCAGATCTGCTGAAGGAACATGGACACAGGCATGGAGAGACACTCACCATCGAACTCATCAGTGATAACCATGCAGGTGCTCGTATTTGTGGTACACATTCTCCAGACATCCGTAGAAAAGTTATCTCCCACCCACCAGGCCTGCAAAATAAAAACAAAGGACTCTTATGGGGAGAAAAAACAAACAAAACCCAGAAAACTCCTTTGTTGTCCCAGTGTCTACTGATCAGATACATCAGCTGTAGCAATTTTCTGTTCATTTTTGATACTTAACCACTCAAATGAAATGTGAGATCTCATGGCATTTCAGAATAAAGAGCATATAATTATCCACACATCATTCTCATTTTAGACCTCTGTGAAGTAGGTAAGGGCATCTTAAACATCCCAAGGCACAAGGGATTTCCACCATTTGGGCAGAAATTTTGTCTAGTCAGTGACTGCTCACTTTTTGAGACCCGTAGCCAAGATGTGTTTTGTTCACCCAGACCCTGTTTAGGATGCACACCTCTCTGAAGGAACAGCATGTGTTACTTTGCAGGAAATAGCATCACCTGTGAAACAGAAGTCCTTTAGAGATGTTCTGGTTCCTGCCACTGAAATGATTAATTTCAATGCAATGCAGCTGTGCTGAGGTAGACTATGGCATCTGTCTGGTAATGGCTGCTGACAAATTAGGATCATCCTGTGGTATTTCTATTTTGCGGTTTTAACATTCCTGGCAAAATGGTACTGCAGTGTCTGAGCCTGGAAAACGACAAGCACTCCACAAGTGGCATTTCCTCAGGAAACCCATTCCTATTCCAATAGCTACCCAGGCCTTTGTTTTGACTAGAGCTACACAAAATGCTTTTAAATACGATTGCTGGTAGGATCTGCTGCTTAAATAGACATTCCAGAAGCATCAGAACTTACTGTGCAGTTTTGCAAACAATATTGCAATTAAAACTATAATATATTAAGGTAATAGGTATATGGATAAACAGAACACTGTGTCTCAAGGAAAAGAATTACTTTTTCACGGTGACACTCATTTGGATTTTATACTCTAAGATCAATATGTTATTTTTCAGCTCTGAGCTCTATATAATATATAGATACATAATATAAAACCTAATAAAAGATGGTTGAACAGTTTAAGTTTTTAATTGTTCAAAAGTAGCCAATGACAAAGTAGAGTGCATAGGCTTTTATTTCTGTAATAATTTGGGTTGTGTGCAGCAAATTTGAAATAAGACTAGGTTGCTTTGCCCACTGTCTTTGCTTTCTAAATACTCAAAGGAGCAGTGCAAGACTGTCACAGTAGCAGCCAGTTTGTGGCTGCAAAGATTAATTCGGCCATAAAGGCCACATAAGACAACTTGCTCTAGTGCTCAAATAATGACCTACTTCCATGCAACAATCAACCAGCTGACTAAAATGTAACATCTGAGTTTGCAGATTTTTGCAATATAAAAGTTGTGGGTAACACATCATTTCACTTGGAGCATGGTCTTCACTAAACAGTATTTTCAGCAGCAAATTTTTAGTATCAAAAGCCTGTACATACATCAGACCTCATAGACAGATTCCAGTGCACAGACTTCTGGTCAGGGTAGAGGGCTGTTTTGGAAGATGGAGAATTCCATTAAAAGCTAAGTATAAATATTGGAGGGTGAATTCTTTCTGATCACAAAAATAAAATGGAAATTTGAAAAGAATGCAACATAAAATATTCCAAAGCTATGTGCTAAAGCTGCTTCATGGACACAGACACATTCATGATGTCTCTCATGATTTAACTGGGTATCTTGGATGAACACTTGTGAGGCAAAGCGCACCTTGACTGAAATTATCCCCACACATCAATCACCAGCTGTTTGACTTCATGTACTTGACACAAAGGGACAGTGGATTCCCCCCTGCCTCCTCTCCTTCATATCCAGCTGAATCAAATCCCAGGGCTCCACCCTGTAAATATCCTCCCTGGCCAAGTCTCCCTCAGGGCAGAGGATCTGCTGCCTTGAGCTTCCAACATGATGCTGTGGATAGCCTTATCCACCAGCAACATGCATATCCAAGGCATTTTTGTTACAGAAGGGTATTAGGACACCAGGGTGCCCAACAAACTTAGGTCCTCTCAGTAAGCAAGTTGAAGACTAGAGAAGAAAAAACTCAATTTTTATGAAGCAAAGAAATCCCAGTGTGTTTGAGAGACAAGAAATGACACTTACATTGTCGATAGTTGAGATGAACAGCAGAGCTGCTGAGGTTATGTGAAACACAATAATGAAGGCCAGGAGAATCAGCATCCTTGCTCTGGGGAGGCTTTAGGCTGAGATAAATCTGTTGAACATAAGGAAGTATATGAACAATCTTTAAGAGCTGTCAGTGGATCAGCCTGCAGTTATGGTGCTGTTAGAGACAGTAACATCAGATGCAATTTGAGTCCACTGCTCATGGACTCTCTCTCTCTATCTCCACAGATACTAAACTTAACTTCATGGGTGTTAAAATCAATCACAGCTTGAAAAGAAGCCAAAAGGTGCATTTCGCAACCTTCCAGCATGACAGTGAATAAACACACAAAGAAGTTTCATTCTGTGTGCAAGGATGGAAAACTCCTTCACCTTGGCTTTTAGGGAAGTGCATTTCAAATTACAGCCTCATGTGCAATGATGATAATATTTGCACTGAGTGCAGTAAGGTCTTGTTTCAACAATCCTTCCAAAGAAGGAAGAATCTGATTTCAAAAGGATGCTTGTACAACAAAATTAAGTGCATCAAGAACTACCTCCTAGATTTAGTAACACCTTTGTTGTACCTTAGGCATCACATCCTTTGTTCATACAGTTGTAAGTTTTATCCATTGAATAATGACTAAGGACTACTACTATTTTCTTCAATATATTCCTCCCACTGGTAGGGCTGAATAAACCCATTAGTCACATAATAATCCAGTTGGCTACTTTATGTTCAGTGACTTAATACTCTCTATAGGCTACCTATCACCTTCATACCTTATTTAACCCACTTATTACAATGTCATATCTCACATGGGAAAAAAAAATGTTCTTATGTACAAGAGAATCAGAAATTGTATTTAACTGGAATTCTCAGGAAAACTGTGGGCACATAACAAATAGGTTAGGGAAAACTACTGCTAGTAATACACAGAAAAATGCATTTGCTTGATATATCTATTTCTTCTTGGCCAGAAATTCTTGCCAATTAATATATGCTATAAGGAATCTGCAGTTAAGGTGCACCGTTCTGTACATTATCTGCATGTTGTCACTCATCGGTACATTAATGCATATTTCTCCCTTTCCTTCGGATACATTCTATGATGTTCAAATGATGCCACTCACATAACACAGTAAATATCCAGAAGAAAGGGCAGTTGTTAAGACTTCCATGATTTTTTTTCATGTCAAACCCCCTCTCTCCTACTGCTATTTACTAGAATGATGAATGATGAACCATGTGAATAATTTAACCTAATAAAAGGACTACTCTGACAGCATTTTTACAGCAGCTCCCCTGGCACTCTCATCAGGGCAAATAATAACTACTCTGCAAAACTTTAACAAAAAGCTAATTGACAGCATAATAACTCAGTGAATAGAGACCAGGAGTTCCAGACTAATCCTCTCCATCTCCACTGCAGTACAGAGTTATAACAAGCTCAAAGGGAAACAGCATTAAAGTGCTTTTGTGAAAAGTAAGTGGGTAGCCTTATATCCGTATCTGATTAGAATGACTGAATGGGAGAGCCAAGTCAAACCCTAAAAGAGGAAAAGCAGCTACTCTAATGTGTATTCCTTCCCATTTCCTCTCTGTTAAACTCCGCCTTCTCAGCCACAACAAAGAACAGAAAGTGGCAATTTCCTCCAATGAGCTGATTCTACTGTATGACTCAAGGTCCTCTGAATCCAATTCCACTTCTAGAAATGTCATTCATGGCTCTCTATCGAGCCTTGCTGGAAGGAAAGGAAAAAGAAAGGAAGATATTTTGTGGGTTTGTATAATGCCACATCAAAATATTTTCATTGTGATATGTACCAGTCTTTGCACAGCACGCTCTTGTCTTGTGGCTGGTTTTTTTTCTGAGGTTCATTTCTTGCACAGATGGTATCTAAGCATTCAATAATTTAACAACCATCTGCCATATAAGGAGAGAGAACCAAATTGTAGTTGGTATCATTTTAAGAAATACTTATACAATAACAATACAATACATTTAACAATACAATTTCATCTTATTAAATGAAGTAACATAAAGTAAGAGAGACCAAAAAATGTAACCTAATTAAAACCAGTTTTGCAAAAGCAAGACTTGCCAGCACAGAAGAACCTACTTTATCTTCAATCAACTGAATGTTTTTGTTTTACTGTTTTCAGCCATAAAGAGAAATGTTTCAGACAGGACAGATAAACATGTATAGCTGGTGAGGAGAAGATATTTTTTGTTTTACCCAAATAAAGCCAGGATTAAATGAAAGAGATTTTTATTTTGTCCTAAAAAATAAATAAATAGAAGGACAGTAAGAAAGGTCTGATGTTTCTGTTACAAAGACCCTTCAAAAAACCATCTTTAGATACCTCCTGACTTGCTGGCAACTGCTTCCTTCAAAAGCTGCTACAACTTCTGTGCACACAGTGCTAAACAATGACACATAGAGACAGGAATTAAATACACTGGGGAAAAGGAAGGAGACAGACCATTTCCAAGTAATTAATACCAGGAAAAGACAACAAGAACTGGTTATACAATCTGCCATGCCTGAGCAGGATCCCAGAAGTGCACAGACCTCAATCACTCCTACAAACTTTCCCTTCCCATGGAAACCCAGGAGTTTCTGTGGTTTGTCCCAGCCTGAACAAGGAATAATGAGGGGAGGAGGGTTTTCCAGAGAAAGTCTCTGTGATTTGTGGGCAGGAAGCAAAAAGCAGCTCCCCTCTTCCAAGATGCAGCCAGCAATGCTGCAGATGCTACTACAGAATCTTCATCCCTCTCTAGGCAGAAATTCGGGATTTCATCTCTCAGAAAGAACTACTAGTCCTTCTCCACTCCACAGTGCTGGAATTCAGAACCTTACTGTGCAGACTAAAGATCCTTCCACCCCCTTAGCAAGAAGCTCTTCTTTCCCCAGTCCTCTGAGGGCAGCCTGCCTGGGAACCTCTCCTAGCAGCAGGCAGCTCCTTTCCTCTCCCTGTGAGCAAGGGAAGGATACAGTTAAAGAGCACTGTTTGCATTAATGTTCAGAATTCTTATCTGACTAATGTATTATTAACCAAACACTTCAGTAACATCCTATTCTGCACACTAGCTGTGCTCCTTTTTATTTACTCTGTTTACTGGGCAGAGTGATTTTTCGCCTTCTCTCATTTGCAGCTGAAACACATCATGCTCTCAGGTCAAGGTGTTCATGACTTTTAAGTACAATGCCTTTAGGCATGGATGAAGACTGCGATGATGCAACAGATATTGTCCATCATTCCCCAAAGTGGCCTGAATTCTTTTAATAGTTTTTACACACACAAATACATGAGAAAAGCTTTTTGGACACACTACACTTATGATGATGGAGCCACTCTTCTCAGAAGTACATGATGAAAAGACTACAGGCAACAGTTACAAGTTGCAACAAGGAATATTCCAATTGTGAAAAATGTATTAATTATATTCAATGAGCGTGATTAAATACTGGAACAAGGCCCATGAGGCTGTGGGATCTCCATTCTTGGACATCTTCCTGACTCAACTGAAGCAAGGCCCAGAACGTCCTGATCTAACCCCCCCTGTGTGGAGCCAGAATCTGCACTAGAGACCTCCAGAGGCTCCTTCCAGCTCTGCTCTCCTGTCAGTCTGTAGCTATTTCAGGAACCTCCCTGTACTAATCTCCAGCAAAGCTCTGACAAAAAAGAACATAATATTTGACTTAGCTCATCACATGTGCCATTAAAAACAGATTCAGGGATTACAGTAAGGATGACATTGGATGTCAACATGAATTCCTTCAATTGCAAGCCTCAGCAATTAATAGCACTTCACAAGGTATGGTGTAAGGCAGAAGTGGACAGATACTGCTGAGCTACAAGTGCAGACTGCCACTGGATCTAGAAAGAGTAAGTTATAGGAATCCCACTGAACACATCCAGATTTGCTGTGGTAATAAGGTTTCCCACAAATGCTGTTAAGTTGCAGGATACTTACACAAAACACATTGAAAAACAGAAGGCCAATTATAGCCACAACAGATAATCAAGTATAATTAGTGCAAAATTAATGTTCCAGTGCTACTCCATTTTACATGGGGAGGATAAATGCAGCGGTCACACTTCTCTTGAATCTCTTCAGTAATGCAGACTTTTGGAAGCAGTAGTTTGCACTTGCCATGGGACAGAGCCTGATGAGATTTAGAAGTGGCTAAGAAGGACCTCTGCTATAATCTCCTGGACATGCAGAGATAAGCACGTTTATACAGATAAGACACTACAAGCATCACAGAATTGCACAGTAAAGTTTCCAACATTTCTGACCTGTAGTGTTTCAACACTTGATTGTCTCCCTGTGTCATATCACACACAAAATATATCCCCTGCAGAAAAGCCTCAGTTTATCTCCAAGATAAAGTTTATCCTTAATGTCCATCAGTACAAAGAAACATGACTAAGGTTTTTTTCTGCTGTTTAGTACAGCAAGCAAGCAAAAATGAAAATAGTCTTTATCAGTTCTTAACAGTAATTTTATCACTACTTTCCAACCCAGATGTCATCTCCACAACAAACACTTTCCTCCCATGCAGTTCAACATTGATGCCAGGCTGTTTCTCCTGTTTGTGCATACTCAATTTTTACAACAAGCAATACATAGTGCAGTATGTTTATCCTGAGCTCGTTTGCATTGGAAAAGCTGAAGCTTACCTTCCAACACTGGCTGCTGCCCCCACTCCCTAAGATCAAATCAAGAGTTTTTATCACCTTCACCTAAGTCCCCACACAGACAATCCTGGTTCATACTCTTAGAAACACAGTGAAATCTCTGCAGAACAGCTCCTGCTCTGCACAGACCGAGGCTGGGGGTGTGCAGACTCTCAACACCCACGTTTAGTGTGCTGAAAAGACACACCCAAAACAAGGGGCAGAGGATCCTGCTAAACAAGTTACCGTACCTGCAGCTCTCTGCACAGAGATGTTTCACTGCAACTAGAACAGCCAGTCCCTGGGCCATCCATAAGCATTCAGTTCAGCTGAACTTTGTCGAGGTCACTGGTGTAAAACTGAATCAAAGCAAACCGTAATTATCAATTCTTCTGCCCCTCAGTGCTAATAATTAAGTCTGAATATGTGAATTTAGAAGAAAAAGTCAGTATATTTGTGGAATGAGAAATCTGTCATCTTGTGATGCATCATAAGTTGTTTGGATTTACATGTTTTGCTCAGAGTTCTTGTGCCACATCTCATGGTGTCTCATGACAGAGAACTCAGAAGCTGGCTCACATTTTGTCTATACTGTTGTCTCTAAACTTGCACAAAATTCCCTGTTTTATGAAGAACAGAGTGATACTGTTAATTTTTTTTTTTTTTAATCAAGTATGAAGGGTTCTGTTTCTGGTTTTCTTGTGTGATTCTCAGAACTGGAAGCAAAAGTGAAGTTTAGACAGCAGACTTTCTCCCAAGCCAGCAAGAGCTTTGAGGATTTTCAACAATCCTCTAATGCCTAAATATCAAACAACATAAAGGACGAGAAAATCAGGAAAGGTAATATCGTGAGAATAATTACACCAGTTGGAACAACTTACTCCAGTTTCTTTATTTCTTCTGTCTGAGATAATTTAACAGTTGGGAACACCAACACTCTTCAAGTGTACATTCAAATTGTGATCTCTTTTCGTGCTCAGGTGTTACCCAATGAACCCTCAGTACAGAAACTGAATGTCCTCCTTCAACCAGCATCTGCAGCCAGTGTGGAGACCTCCAAGAAGCTCTGCATGGCACTGACCACACTTCTACAACACTGAACAGGGAGCCAGGAGGGAAATGCAAAGTACGAGTAACAGTCTACACGCACTTGGACTCCCACCCAATTTCTTCCTGGCATGAAGCTAAGCATGAAGAACTATGTGTGTTCTACATGAAATAAAATTTCAGGTCCCTGCTTGATGCTGGCTTTGGAATCAAGAAGGCTAACTGTCCTATGAGCCCCTAGATGGCACAAAGACCATCAGCTCTTTTTGTTTGCTTAATTGAGAATGCACTCAAGCCCACAGCTCTTTCTGCTGCCTATTTTATGTGGAAGGAAGAGAGCATTTCACCTACACTTTCACCTGCTTTTCAAAGTCCTTCCTCACAAAGCAAGGAAATCAGAAGGAAATGAATCAAAGCTCCCTACACCCAACCACTGTAAGAAGGCAAAAAAAAAAAAATCAATACAGCAAAAAATTAATCTACACTCTTTTCTAGAGCTCCATTTGAATGAAAACATTTATGACTTTTTTAACACAATGGCAGAAAATAAAGTAGGGTCTTCCTATCAGATCTACATTTATTGGTGCCCTTGCAGCAGGCTGTGTTAAGACCCAGCAACCTCCAGCACAGTAACAGCAGTCAACTTACTGTGTTGTGATAGTGAAATACAAGGGCTTGCAGAGAAACTCACAAGGCACAGTATGACCTAGTTTTTGTCAATTTTCTTTCAGAAAATCGTGCCTTGCAACCAAAGCCCTGAGGTCTGCTCTTTGTATGCACCACAACTAATAAAAATGTGCACCTTTAGCTTAATAAAACCTTTTGTTTTTACAGTTGTTGGATGTCTGTCCATCCTGCTGGTACTGGTGGGGCTGCCTGAGCAGCAGCAGACTTAGAGTGAGCAAGCTCATGTGCCTGGCCTCCCTATCACGTGTGTGTGAGGGGATGCTCAAACACCCTTGCAGCTCTTTTTCAAACAACTTCCTAAACACTAAATCTGGTCTCCTCTTCAGAAACCTCACCTCATTACCAAAGTGAAGCAGACAGTGATTACAGATGGGTCTGGTAGATCATCTACAGACTTCCTCCCTACTCACCCTGTCCTCCTCATTAGATCTATGCTACCAAGTCAGAACTCCAGAGTCTAGGAAATTCTAACCCTGCTGTTCCATACATTTCCAAACAAAACCAAGAAGCAAATTGCAGCAAAAATGTAACATGCTAGCTTTGAGTATGGAGATCCAAAGAAGCTGATGTTTCTAATTTCTTAGGAATGCTTTTAATAAAATTTTGACCTAGGGATGCCAGCATTGCTGCCACTTCTGTAACTCTGTCAGTCATTTATTTGCAAACAAGTTTGGACTGGGTTTAGACTTGCCCTACCACTCCTTTCACTATGGCCCTGCTGTGTGCACTGCAGAGTAAAGTCACTCTGCCATGAAGCCTTTGTGGGCAGCCTCAGCAGAAGAAAACCAGCAGGACTTGTGGGAACACAAGGACACAATGCCCTGATGTTGGGTGGGGAGGTGTCACCAGGAACACAAGCCTTGTGACATCTTACCTGAAAATCCTAAAAAATAGCCTGAAGCTTAAAAACTTCAAGATAGATGTATTCAAATACTTCAGCAAAACCTGGAAGAGACATTACTAGCCACTATATGCTGAGAAGACAATATAACAGGTACAGAAGTCAGCTGCCTACACAGACAGACATATTTGAATTAAAGTCTTTAAGACTTCATCTTCCCAAAACTGCTTTTTAGAATTTTGTATGGTCAGCAGAAGGAGAATGTTTTTCCTCCTCCAGCAGCACAAATCACACCATCCTCAAAAGTTAATCTTTTACACATTCTTCTGTTTTCCTAAAGCATTCTTTCTTATAATTGTACTTTTATAATAATAATCTCGTATTTAAGATGTTCTATATCTGCATCTAATCCCAACACAACCCACAGTGGTTTAACGTAGGCTGCCGTATTACTAAATAACGCCTAAAAGGGTTGCAATTAATCTCCGATTCCCACCATAGTCATCCACTCTTCCACCTTCAGTTTATGCTGAGCATCATATGCCTTTGGCAAATGCTAACAAAACAGTCTTTAATCAAAGACACCCCATGGTTCAAGGGATTTCGCAAAGGGCACATATTGTTTGAGAAAAAACAGCAGTAATTTGAAAGAAGTAACTGCTTGTATATTACAGTTTCTGGTTTCTTACAAAACATAAATGTATTCTGTCAGCTTTCACAAAGGCATGTGCAAAACATGTTATAAAATGTTTGTAACTTAAGTATGTATGGATAGAGCTTAACTGTATTCTTAGAAAATGAAAGAAAGCACACATCATTTCAGGTGTTCAATGCATGCTCTCTGTTCAGTTAGTTTGCTTGTTGTGCACCAAATACCACTTCAATATAAACAAAGCTGTGGTGTGCATTAAAACCTTCTTAACAATTAAGCTGGTCGAAAAGTACTTTTAAAGCTTGTTTTTTCCTAAGCATAACAAGAACCAGAACTTCTTGTCCTGACTTGCTCATTTTCAAAGATCAAGACAGAATGGGGATATACTTACTTGCAGGTCAAGGCGAACACATGGAAGGAAAAAGAACTGTTTAACTTAGAGATGAAAATAAATGGCTATAAATCAGATGTGAGCACATTTAGGATGTAAATTACAACTCTTAGAACTGTCACATTCTGGAACGGCCTTAAAATCACCAGAGCGTTGGAAAAAGAGAGCTCCACAAGAAAGGATTTCTGTGATGCAGGGACTGTGCTAGCAGGGCGACAGACCCGCTGTCCTGAGAGGGCACCGCAGCTCTGCTCTCCTGTGAAGCCTCTCGACAACTTCACTGAGGTCTCTGTGTGTTTCACAACAGGCTTTCTACATTATACCCGTGCCCTTAGCACTCAGCCGAATTCTGTGCCGTGCTGCAAGGGCTGCTGGCAGTGCTGGGAGTGGTGCCGGCCGTCGGGCAGTGCAGTAACACCGCGGTGATCGTGAGGACACACAGCCGGCTTGGAGGGACCATTCGTTTCTCGGGTGGGCGCCAAAGCTTCCAAGAGCGAGCGCGGCCTGTGGCCCTGTCTGAGGGTGACCTAAGGGCCACCCCCACCTGCCAGCCCCCGGGGCAGGGGTCAGGAAGCACAGAGCCCTTTGCAGCCTGCTGGCAGAGGCTCGGGGAAGCAGCGGCTCCGCGGAGCTGGGACAATGACACGGGACTGTTCTGATAAGCTATTCAAGCTGTGAGAACTTCCTGGGAACCTGCTGCTGAAACAAAGAGCTGAACTGAGGTGTGGCCTGGCCTCACCCCTACTCAGTCACTGTGTGGCCACATTTCAGTGCAGAGGGTGTCCCTGTTTAATACCTTGGCAGGGCAGGGAGTGATAGTCCAAGTAAAATACCAGACTTTTATATCAGGTTGACAGATAAAATGTGTCCTCAGTCAATGAAAAGGAAAAAAAAAAA
>VXBU01015505.1:333645-352973 GCA_013400315.1 Bombycilla garrulus
GCGGGGGAAAGCAGCCGCGATTCCCAAAGCGGCCCGGGACAGCTGCGGCGGCCGCGCCCGCCGGGGAGTCCGTTCCGGTGAGGGGGCGGGAGGCGCCATTTCCAACTCCCGCCAGGGCCTCACGCCCCTCAGCGCCGGGCCCGGGACGGGCCGAACCCGAGCCCCTGCCCCCGGCGGGACGGGCCGAGCGGGGCCGGCCGCCGGCGGCGCCACTGCTGAGGGACCAGCGCGGGGCCGCCCCGGGCGGCAGCGAGTGCCATGTTAGGGCAGAGCCGGCCTGGCCGGGAGCCCGACGCGCCAGGCTCGGCTCGGCTCGGCTCAGCTCGCTGCTGCCTGGACTTGTTCGTCACGGAGGAAAACGTGTGTGTGGAGAGCTGAGGGAAGCTCCGCTCGTAAAGCCGTCCCCGGGCAGCGCAGGTGAGAGCGGGGTCACTGCCCGCGCCTCACGCCCGTTGCTCTCCTGAGGGACCAGCCGCCATCGCCAGTGGCAAACGCCGGCTGTGCCCGTTTCCATCTTGGTTTTCACATGGCCTTTGGCAGCGGGGCGATGGTATTTACTGTGACTCACGAGCAGGCTGAAGACCGTAATTCGGCTTTTTGGCTGCCTTGCAGGTTTTGGTGTTGGTACAGCCTCTTTGCTTGCTCAGATGGCGAAAGGTCTCACCTGCCCTTACCACAGCGTGATGTTGGTGAGGAAATCTGGCTGTTCCCGTGTGACTTCCAAGCTGTCTGCTTTACATTGTTTTCTTTTGTGTCTTGCCCTCTGTTACAGTTCTGCATAAGTTGCTGTCAACATTTGTTTTGGATGTTACCTAAAAATCCAGCAGACCGTGACTCTTTCGGTTCAGACTGTACGTTTATGAGCAGCGTTTCCCAATCCCAGAGATTACCTGTTATGTGATTACTGCAGTGAATTCCAGCAACACCATCCCTATTCCTAGAGTCTTTACACAAATAGCAACTATTATGCTGACCAAAAACACTGTGTTGATCACTATTCAAAACCTAGCAGCATGGCCCTACTTCTTTGCGCCTTCATTTTTTCTGAAGTGCAGTATTGGTGCCCTTGTACAGCTGTTAGGAATCTCACATTTTGCTAAAAAGCAGAATATTAGGAACACTATGAAAGAGTTGCTTTGTCAGCCTAAGCACCACCAACTCCACCAAACACTGCAAGCAATTCAACCGGGGTGGATGATATTTGGTGGCATGGTAATCTTTTATGGTGTCTTTTGCACTCTGATGTTAGCTTTAGCTGTGTTGTAACTGCCAAACACATCTTGTGTTCACAATCTCTTGGGAATTATACACAATAATATCCTGTGTCATAAACAGTTCCCACTGTCCACTAAAATGTACATTTCTCAATGCTCATGTATTCCAAGTTTCTGGATAGGAGGAACTGGAACTTAAAGCAATTGCTGCTTCTTTGTACAACACCTAGTTTCTGGTAATTACCTTGAGGTTAGACTGGAATGGGAATTTAAAGTGGCTCTCAGGGGAGATTTCATAGCTCTGGGGCTGAAGGAGCAAAAATGAGAAGATTACTAGTATTGGTGGAAGAGACAACTGTGCTTGTCAATTCCCAGGGATTTCAGGAAGGTGGTACCTCAGGCTGAGCCTACCACTAAGCACGACAGCCTGACTTCCACTGAGCTGAAGTAGTAGAGCTGAAGTCACTTAAACATTCCCCTCACACAAAGATAAATTTGCAAGTGACAACAGAATACTTGATTTTTGAACCAAAGATGTTGCTTACAACTCAAGGTACTAGAAAGAGGTTAATCATGCTTCATCATGCACTGCGATTGAGGTGCTGCTTGCTAATTAGTGCAGAATGTTATCCCTATAGGAAAACATTTACTGTTAAAAATAGTCTCCTTTCTTCTCCCTCAGTGCCTCATACTTGCATTTTTAATTGTTGAATAGTTGTCATCCATATTTTATCTTAGCTAGAAGTTGAATAAATACTTTTAAAGCAATATTAACACACTGCCAGATGACTACAGGCTTTTCCTGGAAACAGATTCTCCAGATTCTGCTTTTCAGGCTCATGTTGGACTGATGTGCTTTGAGTGATTTTTATTTTTTTTCGCTAATGCAGTGCTAAGTATCTGAAAGAGGTGTTGACCTTTTTCCTGCCTTTCCCTTCACTAATTTGCATGAAGGATGATGATGTGAAGGAAAATGTGTTATATCCAAGTACCCCCTACTACTTCACTAAATTGACAGCGAAGCTGTTTGAAAGCTAAGTCACTGACAGCAGAATTCCTGGTATGCAAGCACAAGACAAGCCACGCCATTTCATGCCTGTTCTACCTGCTTGTCTTGCCGTGTCCTAGACAGTATCTTTGAAAGTAGCCAGAATTCATAAATGAACAGAGGTATCTCTCCCACTTGCCACTACCAGCTGCCATGCAGTGAAGACAATTCACCTGTGTATTTGAGATAAGCCTTTTTCTAAGTAGTTAGTATTCCTTTTACACATGAGAAGCTTTTAGAGCAAAGTCTGAAAGTGCAAGCTGAATAGCCATGATGACCAGGAGAGGCTGTATAATGGAAATACATGCTCAAATATTGATCTTACGGACATAGTGTGCATTGGATGGCAAAAGTTCAATGTGAAACATTGATTTACAGACAATTTGCAGATATGTAAATGGACCAGCAGTAGAAGTGTTGATCTCATTAATTCATAATATAACAAGTGGAATAATAAGTTGGGGGATTTTTTATTCACTGTGATGACATAGCTACAGTTTATACTTTATCATGTATCTGTCAAGATGATGAACAAGTTCAGTATTTTTGTAGCTAGCAGGGGTCAGGGCATGCTCTGTGCAATAAGTAAAACCAGGCTAACAAGATATTTGGAGTTATCTGAACAGGAATACAAGTGAACCTGGAAGAAAAGAACTTCATGATTGCCGTTGTACAAAATCCAAAAGAGCCTTCAGATTGAGGGAGCTGTTGATCAGGTGGGATAATTGTGTAATTACTTGTCCAACTATTAAATGGTTTCTCATAAAAATAGCTCTGCCTAGACAGGCTGTAATGTGACTTCTCCCAAAATGGAAATTCTATGTCAAAACTCCTAATAAGGGGAATATAAGCACCATCCTCTATAGGCATCCTTATAATACCAACCCATTAGTTTGTCACATTGAAAACCAATGTACCAGTAAAAGACTTCTAGCACAGTAACAATACTGACACTGTATTTTTCTTCAAGAATCTGTGTAAGAATTCACCAGATTATTGATTCAGCGTATCCAACAGTACTAGACCCTTTCTGTGCTTACTTTTCCAAAAGAAGTTACATTTACTGCCAAACCAACATAAGCAATACTGATGAGCTGGTGCTTGTAATAATGTTGCAAGTGGGATTGGGAAGTGGTTTCCACAATGAAACTGAATTTCAATGCAGGCTTGTATGACAGTGCTGCCATGTCTATTATTGAATAAATAGAAAGTGTGCTGTAGGACAATTTTACCATTGGGCAGTTTAGTGAGGGGCAGGATGGAGAAAACAATGAGAAAGAAAAGAGTGACATGGACTTTTCCTGTTTCATGGCTCTTTTAAAGTCTATCCAAAGGAGCTGCTATGCCCTCATTTCATTAGTCCCCTAAAACCCACTGAGCCATAACAAGGTTCTCACACCTTTGCCCTCCTTTTCCTTTCCCTCTGCAGGGATCAGAGGGGTCTTTGCTTTCATCCATAAGAGCTCTGGTATGCCTGCAGAAATTGTCTCAGAACTGTACAAACCTTAGTGCATCTTTGGTAAAGGACCTGACTCACATACCCCTTCCCACTCCAGCCTTGGGAATGTTTCCTCCTCCCCCTCAAAGAAACAGTGGGAGGTTAAGCAAGAGCAGCAGCTTCCCAACAATTATTAACTCCTTGAGAACTGAAGTCCCTGTTCAGGCTTGCTGAGTCTAGAACAAGGAACCTGGAAAGAGTTCCAACAAACTTACAAAATCCTCAGAGGATCAGAAGACATTTCCTTTTTCTCCTTCCCCACTTCCATCAGTTATTGTTCTTCACTGCCTCTTGCACAAGTCCAAAAATATCCAGAAAATTAATTATCCAGTCTTTAGTTGGCTGCAGTGAGGCTGTCCCAAAACAAGTGAAAGATTTAGGCATAAACAGCGCAGCTTTTCAGGGAGCTAGTTCCATGGTTTATACAGCAAATACATATAGGAAATATTAATTCAAATGTTTGTTTACCACATTTACATATCTGCACGATATGCAAATCTGCAGAGATGACATTCAATAAAAAGGAAGAGCATACCCTTCCTTTCTTCCCCACTATTGGATGTACTCCTGGAAAATGCTTTCTTTTTTGTATTAATGTTATAATTACTTTAAGAAAATCCATAAAAAATTCTGGTGAAAAAGTAGCCAAGGCAAACTGTAGTCCTGCCCCTGGAATAAACAAAGCTGTTTGCCAGTGCAGTCATCATATTATGAGAGCTTCCTAAAAGCATTCCCTCGGAAAGTGGTTATGGGTAAGAGTAGCAAAAGCATTGAGTCCAGGAGCCTCTAAATCAGAGGGTATTTTGATGCTGTTGCTACTGGATCATGTCTCTTTAGCCCATTTGCGGAGTTTTTCTGTTTAGTCAAAACTTGGCCAGACAATGGTAAATTAAAAATTAGCTTTGTAACTGGATCTAGCTATTAAAATGCTTTGACATTAGGATTTAACAATCCTAGCTTTGTTTGGAAAAGAAAAGGAAATAAATTGGCAAGGACTAAAGGCAAGCTGCAGCAACAAAAAAGAAAAAAATTGCAGAGCCTCTGAAGTACAGTGCATTATGTCAAGGGCTTAATACATTAGAAATAAACCTGTGTGTTGCTTACCATCCTGCCAAAACAATTGCAACCCAACCCTCCAAACAGAGCTTTACAAATCAAATACCATGGAAAATAACTTCTAACCCATCACACTGATAGAGATAGGAATACAGGAGACTAAATTGTATTATTACAGAGGGGTAATAAGGCCTTGGCCACAGAAAATTTGCTATTGTCTGATGTCTGCAGGAGTGTGCAGTTGGAGTGGCAGGACTAGGATTTAGTTGTACAAAATCCAAAAGAAGGTCAAAGTACCCTACAAGAAGACACTACTTTGGAAAGTAGACACTTGATCTGCTAAGAGGAAGAATATATTTTGTCACTTTGGCTATTGACCTTGTAATCCAAAAAAGGCACAAATCTTTAAATCACTTTAAATAATTTAGATTAATTAGAAAAAATGATGTTTGGTTCTTCAAGAGAACTACTCACTCTCAATACACTCCAAACAACATCACGTATTAGGAATGCAAGATGTTAATAGATTTTCATCTGATCTGCAAAGTAAAATAAGCTAGTTAGCATTTTTATTTCCTATGAGAGGCCAAACAAGACTTACCCATTTGCAACCAAAGCTGAGTGACAAGCAGCTCCACCAGTGAGGACACTGTTTCTGCATGATCTGTTCTGCAGAGCACTCAGGTAAATAAACAGGAGTGGTTCTGATTCCTTCCCCAGCATTCCAGCAGAATTCTCACTCAAATAGCAAGCCTGACATGCAGATGCACTTCTCTCCATATGAATTTTTGCCCAGTACATTGTACACTATCAAATATGTACACATAGAAATTCAAATCCAGGAATAATCTGGATAATCTGAAAATAATTTTTTGGGTTGGCATATTTTCTGAGGACTGGCCCACACTATAAAGATTCTAATTCTATATATCATTTGAAAATCATCTTTCTTTGTTATTATGATGTCTCCATGCATGCGTTAGCTCCTTCTAAGTGTCTATTAGAAAAACACAATGTTGTTACTCCTACTAAATTCTTACCTAATTCTAAATATTGGCCACTTAACTAAATCCTACAGGAAAGCAGTACAAAAAAGAGAGAAAACAGACTTGCTGAAGTCAGAGGAATATGCATTTAACTCTTCATGAGAGCACTGGGGTGCTGTATGAGACATGGACATGGCAGTGAACCAGATTCTGCCTGCAGATATGCATTCTTTAATCTCATTTACTCAAGTGGATGTTGCCACAGGCAAAATTTGGACCTGTGTACTCTTAAACTAGAAATGGATTTCATAGTGTATTAATACTAAATGTGCACAACATGAGCCCTATCATTTATAAGATTAAGCTTTTAGTGCATTAAAATTTTAGTAAAAACATATATTTGAAGTAGTAATGATTCTTACAAATTTTGTATTTTAAATCCTGATAAGTAAACAGTGCGTAAGGGTATCAGGAAACAACAGTGTGTTGTAACTCTTGCAACATTATTACAAGTCTCAGGCATTTACTGTTTTCTCAAAGGCAGTCATAGAAATATGAGAAAACCTTTTACCCTCATATTAAAAAAATTTAAAAAGTGGAGGAAAATGTATTTGTCATCTACAGAAAGCTCACAATTTTTTGAAACCTATAATTTTTTAATCTTATCATAAAATATGTTGTGGCCTGACACAATGTTTTTGAATGTAGGCACTTGACAATACTAAGATTACTAAGATGTTATCATAAGGGTCTTCATAAAAAAAGAATTAATTTCACAAAGCAACTGAATCTGTATTATAATAGCTGGGATTTGTATTTTGGTTTGGGGACCTTGGGAAAGAAGCAAAGACCAGAGCATTTCAGGAGACTGTAAAGATGTGGTTGATATGAAGGGAGTGAACAAGAGATACTGATTTGTTTGAGCAAGGGACTGTTAGTGGCTGTAAGATCTTAGGCTGAGGAGAGGACTGTGGAGACTCGGATCAGTCTGTACCGGGCTTGTGGAGCTGCACGTGTGCGGCCCTCCTCCCTTTTCCCTCTGGCCCAATTCCTGCTTCCACAGGAAGGAAACACACGCAAGTCAGTCAAAAGGAAATCTGAGTGTGTTCCTCCAGGCTGGCCAGTTGTCCAGAACTGACATCTGCTCTTCATTATAGCAGTGGATTAGCTGGGCAGTTTGAACAGCGCCGCTGGGAGTGATCTCAGCAGTGTTAGGATTTAGATCAAGGAGAAGGATTTTGTTAAAGGAAGGAGCAGCATTCTCAATTTTAAGTAAAAATTATTAAACTTGTCTTTTTTTACTTTTAATTTATGAGAAAGTATCATTAAGATGTTCAGGAAGTGAGATGGCATCTCATCCAAATAAATTTTAGATAACTGAAAGTGCTTCAAGTACTCTCCTAAAAAAGCTGGGGAGAGCAATAGTAATAAGGGCATAATCTCAACAGTTTCTTCATTCCTCAAATTATAGGTTATTAAAAAATTATCATATTATCAATATGTGGGGCATAATCTCCTGCTGATGGGAGTCGAATTCCCCTCTGGAAGCAAGTGTTTTTCTGGGAAAATTGTCTGCAAACAGGACAAATGAGCTCGTTCCTCACTTCCGAAACGTTGTAGGACTGCTGCAGTTTCACTGCAGTGCTGCTCTGCAGGAGGTGGTGGAAGGTAAAACTCTTGTCCTTAGCAGCCTTTTATGTATGTGGTCGCTGTGGTAGCAACCAGATCAAACAGCCTTTAGCTGTTGTGAAAATACAGACCTGACAACACTTTGTAGGTGCAAATGGTTGTGGGTTTGGTGGGATTTAGCAACATTCTGTCATCAACACTGAATTGCTCGAGTTCAAAAGCTGTGCAGACTTCTGAATTATTCCTGAAAGAATATGTAAGGTCTGTTAGGGTTTATCCAGTGTGTGTCTCATCTGAGCTTCCCCATTAATCTTATCTATTGATGTTTTTTATTTTGAGTTTCTGCCTTCAGGTTGGGATGGTGTTGTCCTGCGCAGGTTGTTACCACATCATAAGGAAGCATTGCATTGACTCATCAGTTTGCAAACTTCTGGTTTTAGGTATATTTTTGTATTTTAGCAAGCTTTGTCTGTTTGAACACAGTATGAAAGGAGTAGAGACTGGATTTTTAAGTGTCAGTTACTCCCAGTGGAACTGCTCAGTGTCTAATGCTGCAGTACCTATTCTGCCTGAGAGGCTGCTGTCACAGTGGAACACCTCCAGTCACCATCCCAAAGGGGGTTGTTTCCTCTCCCTTTTCATCCACATGTCCTGTTTTCTTAGCCACAAGACCAGCCACCATTCAACTCTGTTAGTGGGGGTTGGGAGGAAGCTAATGCTGCTCATTCAATTCAAAGAAGCTGTGCTATTTTGGTTTTGGGTTTGTTGTTTTTTTTTTTTTAATTATCTATTTAGAATTAAATGCAGCTCATATTCTGCCATCACTATGAACAGGTTAGACTCAACCTGGTAAGCAAAGCTTTGCATTTAAGCCCCAAAAGGGTACATATATGCAAGATCCTAGAGTAGCACTGAGTCTTTCCTTCTCTCTTAGAACATAGGCCATTTCCCTTACATGAGAAGAGCAGATTTTTTTTCTAATCATGCATTACAAAGACAGTAACAAAGTTCAAAAAGATATGTATTTGAGAACTTTGAGGAGAACTTTGAGCCTGCTTTGTTGCTGAATTCTTCTGAATGAACCATAGCAAGCTGTATATTCTCCTTTAATTGAAAACCTATTCCATAGACTCTTAAATTACAGTCGAAAAAAATGTTTCTGTATCTTTTCTCATACTTGTTTATTATGCACAAGCTTACTGCCACCCTAAGGACTTACTTCCCAATTTATCAATACCTTCCCAAAACAACATGTAACAACCCTCATTTCATTTCAAGAGTATGTATTCATTTCCTCTTGTGTTAAATCTGGAGTCTCTGTCCAACTCCCTCTCAGGGTTGCATGCTCTGGTTGCTGACTGATTGTCCCAGTCGCAGGTGAGGAGCAGAGCGAGTCAGAGCTGCTGAGGCAGCTCACACAAATGTCCTGGCACTGGCTCTGCGGATGCCCAAACATCTCCCTGCCCTGCTGGCTCAACCAGGTGCTGAGTTTGTCTTCAGAGCAGGATAAACAATGGCTGCAAAGGAACTGTGTCCCTGGAGCAGGAGACGTGAGGCCACTGAAGGTACACAACACTACTCATTTTCTCCAGTGACGCTGTACACTAAGCAAGGAGCTTCTACTTATTAGGACAGCCATCAGCATTTTAAAAATTAGCTTCATCTTTGGAGGTAGGCATGCTTAGTGTGTGCTTCACGTACACACTTAATCCAAACATGCACAGCAAGGACTCCTGTCTCTTTTTTGCAAACCACAATGTCCTGTACAGTGTCAGTTCAATGTCTTCAGCCCAAAGCATGCTGCTTGTGTGCTAACAAAGTGCTCTTGCAAATAATAGCTAACACCTGAGAATAAAAATTTCACTAAGTTAAAATTACGCTTATATTTTAAAAAAAAAGCTTTAAATTAAACTCTTTTTTACCCGTAAATAAGAGTCCAGCTTTGAGTGAGGGTGTTGTGAAGTTCTGGACGCATATTCCTATGCATGTTGAATGCTATAA
Organism: Bombycilla garrulus; assembly: GCA_013400315.1. Lineage (NCBI taxonomy): Eukaryota > Metazoa > Chordata > Aves > Passeriformes > Bombycillidae > Bombycilla > Bombycilla garrulus. Next base: position 343,078 of record VXBU01015505.1, read on the forward strand.
ACTGCTCATTGCATTCTGTGCAAGATGATTCACTTTTTCCAGCTACTTCAGTGGTGCACGTATGGAATCTGTTGTATACTGTCAGCCAGTGCTGCACTATCCCCTTGTGTATATAAACCATTCTGAGTAGTTTAGCCATTGCCGTAACATCCTGATTTCTGCAGTGTTCCTCTCAGGAGAGAGAAGGCAAGGCTTTTTGATATTTCATTTTGCAATCTAAGTGTGGCATCTAATAATATATTGAACTTTATCATAACAACTACTCCAAGAACACAGGACATTATTTGATGCTATGTTAACTTGGACAGTTTGACTTCAAAGCACTTAGCTTGTGATCCTAAAATTTTTCCCTTTCGAGATTATGTGTTCTGCTTTGGGTTTTCTTAGATATAACAAGATAATCTTTGAGATTTTTAATCCCCTGCAAGTTTTGACTGTCACATTTGTAGAAGATAAAAGCATCTTCCTGTGGTGTAAGGTCTTCTCATCTGCCTCAGCCTTTCAGTGTTTGGCAAATGGGATGAAAGCTTTTATTTGCATCCAAACAAAAGTTTAAAGCAATCGACTGTCAATAAAGCTGCTGGCAGCTGTTCCAAAATCTTCAGGACAGTTTATAGATAGCCAAGGCTGATTGGCATTGCTGCTGAATTCCTGAGGAGGGTGGAATTGCAACCAGATCCAGTGGGTGTGTTGTGAGGAAGGAGGGGGCCGCGTGGATGCACATCTTCTCGTTTCTTCTGACATCTAACCCAGCACTACAGCAAGTTCTCATTTTTATTCAGATCTTTGGATGTTGCTGTTTTTAGGATTTTCTTTTCTTTTCTTTTTTTTTGGTCTGTGCTGGAAGCACTAGCAGCATCACCTCTCTGATTAAGCCTGGTTTTCAAACTCTGTGTGAGTAGCTTCTGCAACCTCCTTCCTTTGGTTATGTTTGTGACAGACAAACCACTCCCAACTTCTCGTAGCTGTGTCCGAACAGGGAATTCACAAATATATGCCATAAATTAAGGCACAGCATAATGATACAACTTTTAAAATGTTGAATCACCTGTGCTGAAAACATTGAAGACCAGGGCTGGAGAGTCATTCCCTCGCCCTCCTCCCTCACATGACCTAAAACCAGCCTGACAGGTGAGAAACAGGCTTTCTGGTGTGGTTTTTTTTGCCTGCTTTGATAGTGCCTGCAGCCCTGCCAGGTGCAGGGTGTGGCCGCATGGGAGCTGAACTGCCTTGTGCTGAGTTGTTTATCTTTGTTGGGAAACCTGCCTTTAACAACTGTGGTAGGGAACTTTGGGCTTAGACATTGTGCTCAAAGAAGACCACCTGTGGTGAAAGGAGTCCCATCTGCTGCAGTGGAGGTGTATCAGTTACTACGGAATAATTAAACCCGTTAGGAAAAAATAAATGTCTATCCCTTTGGAACAGACTTTTTTTTGTTGTTCTTTTTTTTCTTTCTCTTCTAATGGCTAAGTGTAAATATTATGGGCTCCAGTAGCATCTGAGTGAACAATGCTCTCCACCCTTCCAAAAGCAGAATTTTAATTTTGTGAACTTCCTATACTTCCTACTGTTTTCTGCATTTTTAGAGTAAGTAGTGATGTGGGGTTTGGAGGGTTTTTGTGTATATCTAAAAAATCCTACAGTGCTAAGATGAGCCTAGAAGGCCACATTTACCAGGCCCATGACAAGCAGTGCAGCCAACTGCAACACAGTGCCACTGTATTAAACTCTGTACTAAAGTACTGCAGGACTTTTACTGTTAAACAGGATATTTGCATGTCAGTAGATATTGGGATGCAAAATTTTTATTTCATAAACAAATTAAGTTTTAATATAAACAGACTTCCAGGTTTTGTTGTGTTAATGGGCTTGAGGACATTGATACCATCCCTGAGGATGAAGATGTGGGGGTGTTGGTGGAAGTGGAGCTCAATCTGACCCAATGTGCAATCACAGCCCAGAAAGCCAAACGTCCTTGGCTGCAGCAGAAGGAGGGGACTGTGCCCTCTGTTCCTCTCTCCTGATGCCCGACCTGCAGAGCTGCCTCCAGCTCTGGGCCCCTGACACAAGAAGGACGTGGAGCTGTGGAAGCAATTCCAGAGGAGGCCATGAAGATGCTCAGGGGGCTGGAGCACCTCTGTGGCTTTAAACTTAAAGAGGGAAGGGTTGGATTTAAATATAAGGAAGAAGTTCTTCCTTATGAAGGTGGTGAGGCACTGACTGGAACAGGTTGCCCAGAGAAGTGGTGGAAGTCCCATCCCTGGAATTGTGCTTGGAGCAACCTGGTCTAATGGAAGATGTTGTAACTAGATGATAAGGTGTCTCCCAACCCAAACCATTCTATGACAGGAAATTATTTTTTGTCTTCTCTGTGTTACTTGTGTCCCCCTCAGTCTCTTATTTCACCTCTCATGGCAAGTTAGGAATACATTAGAATGAAAGTTTTCATTTCAGAAAAGAGAAAGAAAAGCAATCTCATTTTTGTTTTCATAAACATGGGGAAAGCAGCCTTATACATTAACCAAAGATGTATAAAACACTCTTATAAATTACTTTATACAGTGTGAGGAACTCCAGGAGTCTGTTTCTTTTGAAATCTTGCAGAATGAAGTATTGCCTTTCAGATCTTGATCTTGTAGTGGAATACTAATGTGAACTCTTCTGGGGAATTTTCCTAATGGCTTTACCTAAAATGCCTGCTTTACATAGAATACATAAGGAAAAATACTGACTTGTCATAATTCAAATCATTTTGTGGGAACAAATAATTTTCTTGAGGTTTTTGACAGTGAAGCAGCTTCTCAGTTGAATGAGAAATCCACTTCATGTGCCCTGTCCACTGAATTTGGCTGTCTTCAAGTCTCTGTTTACAGTTCTGCTGGCAGCCTTGCTTGGTAACTAAAGTGTCAGGTTTTTATTCTCACCTACTGAGGTTGTTTCATTTCTTATCTGTGCAAGAAATGCTTCAGGACAGAACTGAGACTGAGTGTTTGTAATCTGCTTAAGCAACTCCCCTGGCTCAGATTCCTGCCCTGCTGTTCCCAGCGTATGCCAGGAATCTGCCCTGGGAAGTGTTTGCCAATCATCTGGGAGTTGGATAGAGACAGGCTGAGAATAAGGCTCCTGTTCTGAACTGATCCACCCAATTCTCATTGCATCCTTTCTCTGAGCAGCCTATTCTGAGGATGTTTTTCCTCCAGGCTGGATCAGCATATACATGTTTTGTTTTCTTTCTTGTCTTCCATTTAAAAAAAAGAAAAGAAAAAAAAAAGAAAAAGAAGAAGCATAGTGACACCTGTTCCATCTGCATGGAGAACAGGGCACTCAAATCCTGTGATGTGAGACCATTGTCCTCTCTGCAAGGAGTGTGATACCACCAGCCCTCCAGTCCAGGCTCAGGTAGTTTAGTAAGATGTTGTAGCAGTATGCTTTCAGGATGCTGTCAGTTTATTTCTGCCTTTTGGACTCCATCCCAGCATCAGAGGCTTGAATATTCAAACCTTTTCACACAGTGCTAGTTTTCAAGTTCATAAAGGTAGCAGCAAGTACTGTTTTAATTGAAGTCACATGGTAGAATATGTTCAATAATTTGGGACTGCCTGATACTTTCTGGCCTTTCAAGAAGGATTCAATCTCTTGGAACCACTTGCCTTGCTGTCAGGAGGACTTTGCCAGTAAACTGGTTTATACATTTCAACATTTCCATTTTGCAGTTTTTCCAGAAGATGCTGATTTTTTTACCCCTTTCTTAGATAAATAGAAGTCAGACACTTGAAATGAAACCAAAGCAAAGAAATTTTAAAAGCTGACTGAAGCAGGAATGTTGCTTCCTCTTCTGTTCATGAAATTTGATTAAAACTTGGTTTAAAGATAACAGCGACCCCACAAATTAATGTATGGTGTAGTAATGTCTGCTAAGACTTCTTTTGAAGAAGGGATGATTATAAACTCTTTCTTTTAGGCATTTTAGTACAGAGGAGACATTTCAGTTGCCAAGATCATAGTTCTTGTTCTGCTTTTTCTCTTTTCCTGTTTTGGATCAAGCAAAGACTGAGTCTGTACCATGTAGTTCTCACTACAATTCACAAACTAAGTGTTTGGTTTTTTTCTGGGGAAAAGATAGTGAAGGTGTTAGTCTGAAAAAAATTATTCTGCTGTACTGAGACTGATTATACTGAAAAAATAGCTTTAAGTAAAAAGACCTATTTTATTATTATTTGAAATTTAAAACTGCATTGTTTTGTTTAGTAAGATTTCCCTGCTGCACAACTTTGCAATCAGAGAAGACTTGTGAGAAGACTTTAAAGAAATGCTAATATTTATCACAGAAGAGTGAGAATTCTACAAAATGGTTGATTTGAGTTGGGTTTTTTTCTCCCATAAGTCAAAGGAATATTTCTTATAGGATTTTTTTAATGTATTTGTGTTTTGTGGTGGTGAGCAAGACAGGAATACAACCCCCTAAAGGCATGTGAATAGGATTAAACCAAACATTTGCTGTTCACTAGGTGTATGAGTCAATAGGGATCAATAATTCTTCTGTCGTAGTACTTTCTTCGACAGTGGATTTTGAAATTCTGAAACTTAGAATGAAAGACTAATTTGGCCATAACAGATTCTGCTTTCAGAAACTTTGTATTTCTGCAGGGTATGTTCACACTTCTGTTCAAAATTCAGTTTGCCTTGCTTGCTTTGGGAAAAATCCTGACAGCTCTGCCCATCTATAATCACTGATTAGGAGAAGTTTAGTTCACAGTCTGGAATTGTTGCATTTTAATGCCTGCTGGCTGCAAATCAAACGTTCTCTAGTGATAACCAGCAGCAACTCTTTATCAAGCTTGTTTCATGTAGCGAAACACTACTTTGTTGTTGTTGTTGGTGGTGGTGGTTGTTTGAGGGTTTTTAAGTGGAAGAGAACAGGACTGGGCTCCTGTTTGCGTTGCAAAGGCAAAGTTTGGCTTTGATTGTGTGCGTGACTGTTGAAGGACTGGCTTGGACAGCAGGTGTGGAATTCCTGCAGGCAGGAACAGCATTAGCATTAAGACTCCTACTGGTTGGTTTCTAGATAATAATTACACAGTGAAAGTTGTCTGTGATTGCAGGAGAACAAAGAATGCTTCCTTGCTGTTTGCTGAAGCTCCCCAAAATACCTCCCTCAAACTTAATACAGATATTTGTTCCAAAATTAGACTTAATTTGAACCCACAGCAAAGAAACTTAAGCCATGTGTAGCAGTGCCACCTAGTGTAGACTATTACTCCTTGGTTTTCCAGAATTTTACTGTTCTTATATCTTGAGTCTACAATGTTCATGAAAATAAACATTACCTCTGCTTTAAAGGTGATTCTCTTGAAACCTGTGCCAGAATATCTTCCTACAGGAAACAAGCACTTACCTGATGGCTGTTTCACACCTCTTTGCTGAGTTAATGACAAGAATATTTTGAAGTTATCAATGCACAACAAAGTATTTCATTTATGTCATGGTTAACTTTTGAAATGAGATGAACAGGTAAGATAGAGCAGCAACTGGATACTACTCTTGCTCAGGAAATATCAGCTTGACATTGTGGATTTTTCACTGAGGATTGATAATACTGTAAAATTATTAATGGAATAAAGTAGCTCTTATTATGACAAAAAGTGGTAAAATATGCCTATCAATCTACATGACAGACGTGATTTGGGAAATGGAGGAGTAGAAATGAGGATTAGGTTACAGATTCAAGCAGTAAATGGTTTATCCTGTGTGAGAATTCTGAAAAGAAATGGGCTTAAACTTGCTGTGGGTCTTAATAAAATGTTGTCATTTATAACAGCCTAATGGCTGTTCTTGCTGTTGAGTTTTGGCTCCTGACTGGCAAAGAATAGTCCTCACAAGTCTGAACCTTTGTTATGACAAAGACATGGAGTGGATTTTTATTTTCACTATAGTCCCTCTAAAGATAAACTAATGAAATCTAAAGAAGTTTTTCTGGATTTTCTCCGGGCTTAGGAAAACAGACATTTAGTTCTGTGCACCTCTAACCTAGAGGAAGTTCATCACTGCAGCTGGAGCTGCTGGGAATTGCATGTTTTTTCTAGATTCCCAAAGGAAACACTGTCAGCCAAAGATAGAAATGGCAGGAGGACAGAAAGCAAAAGGCACAACGGCTGGATTTATACTGACATAGTATTTATTCTGCTTTGCCTTCCAAATCAGCTGCTGAAGCTCTTTTACAGTTAAGAATTGTTTATCTAGTTCTGTCTAGGTTAACACACAGAGACACTTCTGAGGCCACCCAGGGAATGTGAAAACCCCTGTCTTGAGTTCAGGTGTGCACATGTGCCCTCTTTGACTGCTGGTTCCAGACATGGGAAGGGGAGAAGACCAGCAGGATCCTTGAAGGAACAATTTATACGAAAGGCTGTAACTGAGTGGATAATTTGTATTGTATTGATACTCAGAGTCTGGGGATGTTGTGCTGTACAAACAGTGCACTACTCAAAGGTCTCTTCAGATAATTCTGCCTTGGTGTCCTTTCTTTGAGGGGAAAATGGAATTGTGACTACTCTAGTGCCAAGGTCCGATATCACTGACAGGGAATGGTGAAAATTAAGTGAGCAATTATAACCAACGTGCATGGGATTATCTCATGTTTCTCAAGAAAATCAGATCATTACTTGAAAATTTGGGCACCCTCTAGACTGTTTTTATTCCTAGTGGATATGAGGCAAATCTCTTCACAGTACTTTTCTACCAACAAAGGTTTTCTATTATTTTTGTCAGTTGGACCAAAGTAGAGACAAAGCTCTAAATTGTATCAAGAACATTCTGTCTCCAGAACTTTGAGCTGTGTAACTCTCAAAGGGGATTAATGTTTTGGCTGTTCTCAGTGAAGGACATGGAGTGTGTTTCTGACTGAGATGAGCTTGGTATTTCACTCACATCATTGTAAGGAGTTTATATTATTAGCTATAATTCAGTCTCTTACTGTATAATTTTGGAAGCTCTGGAGCGGGAGGCATTCAGGTAGCTCTAAGTTTATGGTAGCCTAAGTTATTTTTTAAAGTACATAACGTATATTAAGGCATCCATGGTCCTGTAGCTGGTGATCCTGAGCAAATGTTGTCAATGGAAAGAATATTTCACTAATCGACAACTGATGGCTTTGAAAACCAAAGTTGTTGAGTGAAATTTGAAGCATTTTAGAAGAAGCAACACCTTCCTTTGCTGCTAATAATTGTTGTTTACCTTACTCTGATTTCACTTACTAATCTAGTGTGGAGTCATGGCTTGTACAGAAGAGCAGGTGATCTGATCTAGTTCCTCCCATTCTTCTCTGCTAATATGCTTCTGTGGTCTGGGGTTTCTATCACCAAGTGGTAGAGGAACATTTCAGGGGACTCCTTGTTAAAATGCTAGTGTTGCATCACAGGTACCTTTTCTGTTTTTCTCCCCTGGGTTATGCAATAAAAAGTTTTGAAAGTGCGGCAGAGGTGGAGATATTGATGGCAACGTCTTCCCAATTCTGTATTAGCCAACCTGGTTTGTTTTGGTGCTGCAGTCTGTATTAGACCCTTCTGCAGACCCCTCCAGGGCAGCATTCTGCCACAGTCAGCAAAGCCAGTGAGCTTTGGAAGGGGATTGCTTGAAACCCCATCTCAGAGCTTTGCTTTAATTCTCAAGGAGCAACCACAACAAAGGGCAAATGTACTCACACGGCTGGTTTAGATCCAGGGCAGGTCTGTGGATGCCAGACTGACAAACACAATCAGAGGTATGTGTTTTGGCCCGGGGAGAATCAAAACAAAACTAAACTGCAAGGGCAAGTTAGGCAGCCTTCCAAGGGAGTCCAGGGTAATGACTGATGTGTCCTGTATCTCACTGGCCTTGCATCACCAGCAGCAGAACATACAAGCTATTCTGAGGTGGCTTTGTGCTGAGGGCTACAGCAAGGATTTCACCTGGGGGGTTATAACTACAATGTTTGTTTTATTATTTTATTATTTATTTATTATATTAAAAAGTCTTCATGGGAACCTAACAGGAACCTTATGATTTGAAAGGTTACCAGGTTGTCAGACATACTTGAAAGCTGGAAAATAGGATTTTCCTTTTCTTCCTTTCAGATGAAAAGTCTCTTTCCATTTAATTCCTGATGGTGTGTTGGATTTTCCGGCCTTTTCCCTTTCATTCTGCTCTTTTAAGTGAAAGCAAAATACTGACATAATCTTCTCAGCAGTTGTAGGGCTTGACTATTTTTAAGGATTTTAAAGGGAAAGTTCACATAAGGTGCAGACATGAAGTTGGTAGAGCTAAGTTGGAGTGGAGCTGACTCTTTGAGGCAGGCATTAAACAGGGAACCTGTGAGGAGCTGGAACTTTGCCACAAGCAGTTTGAGAAGCACTGTCTAAAAACAGAGGCCATTCTTCCCAAGTAAGGGAAGAGTTTAATTCTGACTACAAATGAAGTAAAGCTGTAGGAAAATTAATAGCCTATGTCTGTTACCAACTGTACATGAATATTTCACAAGCAGATCAGAATCTGGTCATTTGTAAGAAACTTCCCCTCACAGTTCTCTGAAAAATCAACACTTAGCGGAGCTGTTAATGCCCAAAAATTGAAGAGAATGGTCCTATGAGGCTACACTCATTTACTGATTATATAATTTTATGAACTTACAGCTGTGTATTAATGTTATACATGTTTCCCTTTCCCAAAAGCATATAACTCTGTTCTGCTCTTGTCTGAACCAGTTTTTTGCATTTTGAAAATCTCATTCATTAACTCGGATATGGCAATTAAGGAATGAAAAGTTTTCATAGACTTCTATTTGTTCCAGTTCAGCTATGAAGGGAAGCAGTGAGAAAACTAGTAGATCACACTGAGCAGGAAAGCAACTGCAATGTATAGTCTCAGATTAATGCCCTGCTTAAAATCCTTGTGGTTTTCTGTATGAAACTGGGAAGGGGGATTTTCTGGAAGAAAACTGCTTCTGATTTAAAAATTCATTCTGCAAACAGCAAATTTTTTTTTGTCTCAAAGCTCTACTGCATTTCAATGATGATAGAGGAGTCATTGTTCAGTCCCTGCCATATCTTACTCCGTTGTAGTACAAAAATCCAAAGCTTCTCTAGTTGTTAATAAATTAGTATAGACACAAAACCCCTTGTAATTTATAAAGAACTTAGGGTTTCATATCAAATAAGGCTGGAAAATGTTTTAAGCTGAAAACCAGATATTTGCTCTCCCACTTGTGAACAGCAGAAATATAATTGAAAAACTAGACTATCATGTTCAACAAAAGAAAAATATTCCTTGCCTATCACAGCAGAATTGGGCATAAACAAAAGGAGGTAGTGCCAGTATCTAGAATGCACCTCTTTCCTCTGACCACATTTGTTTTTTTTCCTCTGGCTGATGCTTTGATAAAAATGGTTATATTAAGACCTCATGCTGACTTCAGAGGGAACTGCCACAATCCATGTCCTTGGCTGATCTTCTGTTGCCCCAGCTGGGCTGTGACCTGAACAATTTGACAGTTTAATTTTTTCAAGTGAGCCCAGCTATGACACCGATGTTAGAACTTAACTTTATTATCTTTGTGTATTGCCTCGAGCATCAGTATTGCCTCAACATCCACATTAAAGAGCAGAATAAGGTGCAGTGGGTAATTCCTCCCTCTGAGTTGGCATTACTCACTTTTTGTGATATCACAGTTGACTTTACACTGCCTAACTTGGGCACAGCTGTGCTTTAGTTTTTTAATTTTTTTTTCCTTATAGCATTACCATATCCTTAGTCACAGCATCTTAATTGGAGATGCTGCTATGCATTCCAGTTGGGTAGAATTTCACATTTAGATTTTTAGCTAAACTTAACATCCCTAGAGGATTTAGACTTTGAAGGCTTTT
>VXBU01015505.1:352993-363801 GCA_013400315.1 Bombycilla garrulus
GAATTGCAATGCCAGTCCAGCAATATTTTTCCGGCTGATGCAAAGTGGAATACTTAGTTTGTTGATAGCATAGGAATGCCCTGCTCAAGGAATTGCCCAATTCAATGGCAGAAACTGAAGAGCACCTTGATTATTAGTCAGCTATGTTATGGGAACTATTTGAAATCTTGGCTGCTATTCCAAGGAGCTACTTAATAAAAATAAATATGAATCAAACAACAACACCCCCTCCAAACCCCCACCACTCCCACCCACAGAAACCCAGTTGTGATACTGAGAGTGTGGACAGGGTGAATGTATTTTGACTGCTCTGTCCTGAACGGGTCACAGAACTGCACTTCCACTTCTTTTTAGTTAGACAAGCACAGTTGTGTTTATTATTCTGAGTACAGAAGTCAACACACTTCACTTTTCTGGAAAACATTCAAGGATTTGTATTCCGTGCAAAAGGGTTTAAAACAGAATGTGCTGCTTGTTGAAAACAGCCTATTCCAGTTCCTTCTCCAGCCAGCACTCTGGAGCAGGGGAAGCCAAGCCAGTATTGCTGAGAGGGAAAAAAAAGAGGGGGAGAAATCTAAATAACAGAAATGCATCTGCATGAATGTCACATGATACCACTGAGAAACATCTGTGAATAAAGCAGAGTTCAACAGACACTCTTAATGATTAGAAATCAAACCCTCTGTGAAGGAGGTTATTTTCCAGTGTGTCAGGTAATGATACACAGAGTCCAGGCACTGAATAGTACAGTGGGGTGGGAAGTAACTCTCACTGTTTATTCTGATATTTTAGCCGTAAGTGCAGCCTTCTGTCAGTTGAAGTTTTTCTACTAAAGTGCAACTTTGTCCAAACAGTAATAAGTAGAGTAGAAGGAGAAAAATGGCAAATAATGGGAGAAGTCACATAATCACATAATCCCACATAAGAATTTGGTCTGTTTCACGTGCCTTGACAGTGTATTTATGCTACTAGAGGTGGGTAAATGTAGCTGAATCCTATGAGACCTTCCATGGCTGGTGGGAAGCTGTGGCAGTTCTCCTCAGGTTTTAACCCAGTTGCTTGCTTGCCTCTCCTCTTACAGATAGAATTTCTGTGGGAAGTTAATTTTAATTTTGATAACTTTCTGTCACAGTGCCAGTGAGTCATGAAATAATGTCATTCGCATTTAGAGGAAACATGAGCAAGAACAGGGATAGAAGTATGCTTGGGCATTGGTGAAGTCAGCAGCTTTCATATCTTTTGGGTTTTTATCTTGCAGTGTTAAAAACACTGGCAGGATGTGTTGGGTGAGGGAGTTCTTTTTATAATATGTCAGAAATCTTATAACAGGTGAAGCTGTCTAAGTTTGCTAAAGCAAGCAAGCCTGTGTAGAAATGTGTGTTATAAATGAGATTTCCATAAATCACAAATAAGACATGTATGCTTGTTAATGATGAAAATTAATCAAGTAAAGGTGATGAATCTAGCAGCATGCTTTCCCAAGGTACCGAATGCTCTCATTTGCCTTTCTGAGTGTCTCATGGAAAGCAGCTGGAAGATCTTCTAAATGTTAGAAGGGACTAGAGCAGAAAAGTAAATTAAGGAGTTTTTAATTCTTTTACCCTGCAATACATCTGGACAATGTGCCTAGGTAAGTTTGGGAATTTTCACAATTCTTCTGTTCTGAATTTTTTAATAAGTAAAGTTCCTAAAGCACAAGTTCCTTCAAGCTCTGCATTTTAAATGCAAGTAGCTCATGGCTTTTAAGAACACATCTGAAATGCTGTTATAAAATCTGTCTGTCTTCATGTGTACTTAATGAAATAAGAGCAAAGTAACTGAGGTTTTGAACTTGGATTCCTGTTTCTGTTTATTGATGTAAGTTCACCAGCCAGTGAATAGTTTAAGTTCATTATGCTGATGTGTTATGAGATGTGATTCAAACCAGGACCTGAGTAATTCTAAAATTTCGTAATTTTTCAGGAGTGGATCAGTGGCAAAGAGCTATAAAAAAATTATTGGTAGCATGTTGTAGAACTTGAATGCATTCAGGTTCCAACAGCACTGCTAATGCTGGATCTCAATCCATATTTCTGTTTATGGCCGTGCTGTAACCTGGGCTGGGTTACTCAGAGTGCTCAGACTGAGCCAGTTGAGATCATAAACAGATTTCAGTAAGTTAATATGAAACCAATGATCAATGTTCAGTATGGTCTAAGAAATGGAGGGAAATAAAAGATACATTAGCATTAACTAGTCTCCATTGCAGAGCAGCCTTGAAAATCAAACAAGAATTTGGCTGAGGGGACTGTTGTTTTTTGTTTGTCTGTTTGTTGGGGTTTGGTGGGTTTTCTGGGGGATGGTTTCATGGAAACATGGAAACACAGTAGATGTACTCTGGCCCAGCATTTGTCTAACCAGGGGCCCCCACTACAGAGGTTTCAGACAAGTCTTTCCTGCTTTACAACCTGGTGAAAGAAGTGTCTTTTTAGTATTATCTCCTGTTTGGACAGCCCCCACTTTGCTGCATAGGCAGAAATATGGAAACTTATAATACTCCCCATGGGCATGGGAAATGTCTCCAGAAGTGCCACGGTTGCTACCAAAGCATTTAATGTTTTTATCTGGCTTAAACAGGAAATCTAAATAGAAATAATTTTATAGTCTTCAGTAGAAAGAGGCTATGATGGAACTAAATGTAGTTAAAAATAAATGCTGTTGCTCCCAAAAATTACCTAGATATTGTAATGCACAGTCCAGGTCCTGTGATAGCATTTTAAGATATATTACTTCTGTCACACACACTATGCTTTCTTCTCCTATTAAAAAAATATTTCTAAATTTTCCAAACTGCTTCCATATGTTGTTTTTACTTTTAAACACTCAAATTAAAAATTTGGTTTTAACACAACACTTAAATCTAGGAGCTAGGAAAGGAACATGCAGGTTTGCTTTCATTAACATAGCAAATTACTTTTTTATTTCTGTATTTCTTTACTTATCTTGCAAATTTTATCATTCAAGTAGAATTTTATTATTTGATTAGTGGAATCAAGTCAGCATATTTAATATACAGTAACTTCTTCCATATAATATTGGTTTAATGCACTACTTAGTGGTGACTGATTTCTCTGCCATATTCCTTTGCCACTGACTCCCTGTTGCTGCTGTTGAGCAAGAAAAAAGAAAGCAGCAGTGGTTTGGATCCCAAAGCCTTCAGGGAATAGCGAGTGGAAGATGTGCAAGGGTATCCAACTAGGAACTGAGAGTGGAGGCCAGAGAAAAACCTCCAAAAGAAACTGAACTTGTAATTGAGAACATAATAAACCCTTAAATAAATTACTGTGGGCTTGGTACTTAAATGGGACTCTGAGCTGCAATTTTAAGAAACGTACTGCTTTAGACATGGAAGTATCAATCTTTGTGATTGCATTGACAAAATAACTTAGACATTCATAAGCTGCATGTTGTGAAGGAAAAGTCAACCAGTTGCCAATGAAAATAAATTTCAGTGCAGTAAGATAAAACCCCTAAAGTCAGCACTCCCTCTCATGAAGATTAATTAGTTGCCATCAAAAACATCAGAGAACAATGTGCAAGGGCTCACTTAGGTCTTCAGGGCATGTGGGAAGATTAGTGGCATACATTAAGTGTAACCATTTTCATTGAGCAAGCAAAAATGTTCTTTTCCTTATCAGAACAGCGATCCACCCCTTTCTTGACCCGCTCTCCCCCCATGGACTCTTCAGCCGTTTCTTCCATCAGTCCTGTTCCACCTCTGCTGAGGAAATGATGAGTCTGGCTGCTGTCTGTCTCCTAGCATGGAGCTGGAACAGACAATTCTCATATTACAGCCGGTAGCTAAATTGCTTCTCAAATAAAACTTTAAAATCCACCCACTAGTGTGCATCCAGTGCATTTGGACTATCCAAGGTGGAAACTGCTATGTATCCGCAAGAATCTGGTTAGATTTTTAGTATGTAACTTAAGGGGTTTTTTAATGGTTAGAAGATCAGTAGATCAAATTATTAATTAGTCTTTGTGTCTCTTGACAGGTTCATTCAGTGTAAAACTGCTGTATTGAACCTGTTCATACAGATACTTAGGTAAGGAAATAAAAAAGATAAATACTTTAAAACTCCAGATTTATGATCTCCTTCATTAATAAACTAATAAATAGCTTTTGACATAGTCTTCTGCCAAGTGATTAGACTCATACCAAAGATTTATGTTTTTTTCTGCACTCTACATCTGTATGGATACAAAAACAAGTTTTCATTATCAAATTGCAACACTATGGAAACTTTGGTAGAGTTTGTCTTCCATGAACTCATGATTCCAAGGAACACTTGGGTTCTGGTTAGTTTTCTCTCTGTGTGCTCCCCTTGAATACAAATCTATCCCAGGCCAAAGGCCTGCATGATAATCTGCCTCAAGGTTGGTCTAAGTGTGTCAGTGTTCAAAGCTCCAGTGGTGGCTGCATTCTGCTGGAATTCTGGAATTAGGGAACTGCCAGCCATTGTGGGGAATGCTAACACAGGCAGGGAAGTGACTTTTCCCGGTGCAGACTTAATCTGTGAATAAGGAAAAAGCAACTGGTTGTGTAGCTTTCAATGACAAGTCAAAATTTATTTCTATCACTTTCAAATAGAAGCTTTATTGTAGATGCTAATTTAAAAAAGCAGACCTATCTCCATATTCTAAAAGTTGATAATGCAATTTTAGGTGACTGGAATATGCTGTCTTAACTTCATTTAATATAAGATGGACATTGAAGAGTAGAATAGAATAATACACTTCAATATTATTTTGTGTTAGCAGGGAATAATAAATATTGTGTCTGTGTATACTGTATTGTTGAATTCTAAATGGCTTTACTTCCTTTTTAAATTTTTATTTGTTCATGTTGTTCTTAACTTCACTACTGTTATCTTTGTTCAGTAAAACAGTCCCTTATTATGAAAATATTAGTAATGGCTTTTAGATTAAGGGGGGGAAAACACGGATGTACAAAATATTGCCGAAGAGCTGTAAATATTTCATGAAAGGAAGACAGGGTTCAGGAGGAGTAGTTACTGAACCAATCCACGATAGTATTAAAAATACAGAGCTGTGAATGTTCCAGTGTGACAGCACCCAAAATGTTCAGCTTGTGGCAGTGCCAGTAGTGAATGTAGAACGGCAAAGTGGCAGTGAAACCAATGGCATAAGGCATTTGACAGCAGTGATCTCTGACTTGCTGAATAAGGGAACCTTTTGATCAAGAGAAAAATAAAAATCTTTCACTGAATGAACACACATTTATGGGATTAGAGATATGGATGGAAAGTGCTTGTGGCCCAACCTCTAATGTAAAATAGGACTATTGCTGTCATTAGATCAGATCAGCCACAGCAGAGTCCTGAAAATTCCAAAGATGGAGATGTTTCTCCTTTCCCTCCAGAGGAGAAGAGATAGCCCTGCTGGAGCAGGGGGTTTGAATCAGAGAACTCAATCTCCTGCCAGGCTCAGCCATTCTGTATTAGGGGAAAGTGGGACACACCTTATTTGAGGGCTCCTTCCCTTAAATGTTAGAAAGGGAACAGATATCCAGCAATATCATCTGTATGATTAATGTTGTACAGTGACCCTCTGAAGATAAAATGACATTAAAGTCTGTTCAGTTTGAAGAGCAGGTATAGAGATGTGATTTCAAGTGCTGTACAAGCCTAGGAGAATATTATCCCTCTTGAAGATTTCTTAAGCTAAAAGAATGTACAAAAACACTCTGTACAGTCAGAAAATCACGCAGGCAGAGAAAATATTAATGTCATTCAAGATGGGACCAAAAATGAGGGAAGGAAATGGATGTTGTATGAAGTGTAGAGAGTGGTATCTTCAGCTATGAGCCACCTCAGCCACCTCAAATTTGAGTTCCTGTTTTCACAATAATGGCAAGTTATTTCTAAAAGTAGAAATTTGTAATGTAGTTGTACCAATTCCCATCTTCTCTCATATCTGCTCCAGGGACATGACTCAGAGAAATCTTGAGACAGCTGGGAGAATTGAACTGTTTCAAATATGTTCTGTGTCTTACTTGCTGTTTTGGTTTTGATAACTTTTAATTTCCTACTTTGTAATCAAGAATGTAACCCTCTGCCTTGCTAGACTAAACTCAATTACCTTTTTGGATTTGTCTGGCATTAATGGTAGCCTCGTGCAATAGTGCCAAGTATAAAGCATCTTGCCTTTTTCCCAAAATAGCTCTATTTGTTATTATGTCATGGAGAATTTGAAATCCAGAAAATGGTCAGGAAGGTAACTCAAGGTGACTTTCCCAACGAGATGCAGAGGTTGATTTGGTAGCTAATAAAACCCAGGTTTTACTCTGAGGGAGAAATACCAATGAGTAATTATTCTCTGATAGGGACAGGCAGAATACAATTCCTCTGACTGCCACTTTGTGGGTGTTACACAGCCCAGTTTATCCCACACTAAACCCCAGGCAGGAATGTGCAGAAGGGGAGTAGTTGTTTCTATTTCTTGTTTCCGAAGACTTTCAATACTATTGGCTGATATTTTACAACAACGCAGACAGGTGAATGTCACACATTAAGACTAAATTAAGCAGAATAGTTCAGGTGAAGCCTTGTTGGGAGGTCTAGAGGAGCAAGAGGTACTGAATGGTCCTATCACTGAGTGAAGCAGCCCAGGAGATAATCCTGCTCTTCCATCAGAACTGTATGTATGTGAACAAGCGTTTATATCCCTGTATGATGTTCTTCCACATAACATCTACAAGGAATACCTCAAGGCAAGATTAAACAGGAACAGTCTGGAGAGTGACAAAGAGGATGGTTAAAGACAGTTGTTCTCATCTCCCTTCCTTTCCTTCCCCCTTATTTTTTTGCTTGCCCTTTAACTTCAAGCCGTGATTCAGTGGACAGAACCTGTTGTGGGAAATAAGCAAACATGCTTAGAGTTTGCCTGTAGTTGTGCATTCAGTGGTGCTTATCAGATCAGTTTAGGCACCCAGGGGTTTTGTCACTCATTAGAATGAGTGCGTATGTCCAAAAATAAACATAGGCATCAAGCAGGAATGCAAATTTCTGCTAGGGATGGGAGCTGAGGGAGGGATATCCTTGTGGAGGGAACCAGCTGGATAAGACTGCACTGAGTTTTAAAGAACAGAGGAAGCACATCAGAGTCTGAGATGTGTTTAGATGCAATTAATCTTAATTTTTCTTTTTCTGGGACCTAACCCTTCTATAAGAGAGGACTGAGTAAAATGCATCAACAGATACAGGAATCTGTTCCTGGCTTTCTGGATAACACTGTCTGTTGTTACTTTCTGTTGTTCCTTTAACCTGATATTAAAGGTGACAAATTTCTTGGTATCAAAGAAAAGCCCATGGGCTACAGATTGAAATACTGAAAGACAACCTGTCAAAAAGGTTATGTGAAAAAAACAGTAATTTTTTCTTTCTGTGTTGCACTTCTGTGGAGATATTTACAACTGGAAAAGAACTCATACGTGTGGTATCCTGCAGTATCACTAAATATATTGTAATATTGTTCACTGAGACATCTTGTGTGCATTAGTGCTGCTAATGCAAATGAAGGTTGCTGTTCCTTCCTTTTAAGAAGAAATTTAACCCACTGGATTGAAAGAGAGCTCCTGGATCATTTGAGCCTTGAAGCTACAAGTAACAGTGCAGAAGTAGTAAGGTCAGAGGGTATTAAGGAGTTAACAATATAGGACTGCAAAACTGCTTTTCCAAACCATAAAACAAAGCCTATATCAATAAAGAAAATGGCAAAACTACAGACAGCACAAGAGGATGACATTTCCCACAAGTTCTTGGACCATTGCAATAATTGTGAAACTCACTAAATAAAAGTTTGGAATCTTCCCAATGTCCTGTGCTAGAGAAGACATCTGTATGTCTGTCTCAAATCTCATCCAGATTTATAACTACAGAGCAACTTCAGGATTTTGTTGTAACTTCTGTGGCTTTTCTTTTAATTATTACATAGGTAATTTCTTGATTTGCAAGTGACCTGCTGTATGTCAGGGGTCTGTATATATTTTGACTCCTTTTTCTCTTTTCAGCTGAGGAGAAATTATTCAATCCATAAAATTTCTCTCACAGCACCTCAGTTTGTGTCTTGGAAACTGCATGTATTTCCTGCCAAGTCATGCAACTATAACATCATAGCAATCAGTAACAATACTTCTGTTGTTTGAAGCATGAGGTTTCCAGACTGTTAGGAATCCTGGTGGTGCTGCTTCTTTTAGTTGTTTAACTTTTTCCAAAGTCAAGAAACAACTGATATCTAGAGTATACTAAAAAGGCAGCTGAAACGTGATCTTAGTCTCTGGTTTGAATGTTGTCTTATCTTGTGATTCCCCTTTGAGTTTACAAAGACAAAGTAGTGCTGCTCTGGGATGAAAAAGAAATGTATTTTAAATTTGCTCTTCACTGGATCACTGAGTGACATGTGTGTGTCATTTCATAGT
Source organism: Bombycilla garrulus (assembly GCA_013400315.1). Taxonomy (NCBI): domain Eukaryota; kingdom Metazoa; phylum Chordata; class Aves; order Passeriformes; family Bombycillidae; genus Bombycilla; species Bombycilla garrulus. The sequence goes on from VXBU01015505.1 coordinate 361,473, forward strand.
TTTTTTCTCAAGTACTACATTTGTTAGGTGCTTTTGTTTAGAGTGAGTAGAGCCTCTTTGCAATCAGAAAGATCCAGGATATAGTGGGCAGCTGGAATTAGCCCTGCTTCTCCGGGTGCCTCTTTAGATGTCTTTGGAGGTCCTGGCTCAGTGTTCATGTGTTTGCTCTTTTCTATTAAAACCAGTTGTCCCTGCACTTTCTCTACCAAATCCTCCTGTACAGGGAGCAGCAGTCAGTAATTTAGTGGACCCAGAGGGAGAAGTTAAGATTGTAGAAGCATTAGGTTATAGGATTTGTCAATGTAAGAAGTAGGCCAGTCATCACAGGCTGTCAGTACAGATGACCCAAGGGGTTTTATTTGATTATCTAATGTGTGTATGCATAATTGAACCACTGACCGTGCTAATTTTGATGCAAGGTTCTTCCAGTGGAAAAATAAAATATCTAAGAGGTTGTTTTGCTTGGCAGACTGTGGTTAAGTGATGTGCTGTTAGGATTTGCATAGGAATATATAGGTCATATGCCAGTGGAGGTTGCTGTGCCTGAAACTGGCCAGTGGTTTGTACTGACTCACTGTCTCACCATGCTGTGAGCAAGAGTGCAACAATTGTAAGGATATGCCACGTTTCTCACCTCATTATTGCATATCTAGCAAGGCACAGCTTGTAATCGGTTTTATCAAAGGGAATATAGGTAGGAGTGAGTTTCTATTTACAGGTAGGCAGGAAGAAGAAAACCCTTTCTTAAAAAAGGAAAACTTCAGCTGCGTTGAGATCTGTGAGGCATCGGGTCTGGAAGACACAAGTAGACCCCAAATAGTACAAGGGGTTGGATTCATTGTGTGATTTGTGTGTAAAAATCAGATTTTAAGCCCAATGTATAGTGATGCTTTGAAAAACTGGATGCCTCATTTTATGGTGAGGAAAAGCAAAAAGCAATTTAACTTAAAGCACATCCAGACTCAGTCTCAGTGCTGTTCTCCAGGGTGATGTTAGAGGCACAGATACCTCCTGGCCCTTTGCATTCAGCCGGTGCTGCCATCTGGGAGAGGCGGCAATGCCCCCGGCCGGTGCAGACAGTGCTCTGCCAGCAAGGGGCTGCTGTGGGAGCACAGACCTGCCCTGTTCCTGAGCGGGCTCCTGTCCTCAGTGCTGTGGGCAGGGCTGCAGGGCAGGCACGGGGCGGCAGCAGCCCAGCCCTGGGGAGGGTGGAACGGTGCCAGGTTCTCACTGCTGCTCACTCAGCCCTGAGTCACGGCTGGGCACTGACCTCGGGCTGGCCAGGCTGTGAGCTCTGCTTTGGTCTGAGGGCAGCCCCAAGCAGAGAATCCCTTTAGGAGCACTTATTTTATTTTCTTTTCCTTTTTGTAAGCTTTTAATGTCCTGTGTATTGCCTTTTTATTTTCATCTCTAGTTTTCGAAGTGTAAGTAAGAGTTGTGCTTTCTGGTTTTCTTTTCATGAGTTAAACATCAGATTAAATAGATATTAATTTAACGAAATTAATATTTAATTTAGTTTGATACTTGGGTAACAGTTAACAGGAAGAGCACTCAGAATCATACAATGATACAGTCATCAAGGTTGGAAGAGACCTTTTCTTTCAAAAATGAGTAAAACTTCAGGAGGGTTTGGGATTTTTTAGGAGTAGAACAGGATCCTAGTTAGTGGAAGGTGTGAAATATATAACATTTTAGTTAAGTAATCTTAGTTTAGTTGTGAGTCTTTTCTAAAAATAACGAGTTGTAATACTGGACAAAAAGGTAATGGTATACATGGTGTAATAGACATGAACTTGAGTCTAACCTCAAGATCCTGTTGGGTAAGAATGACGAGATACTCTTCTTGTAACCTTTGCCATTAATACTTTCAGCTTTGTGGGTTAATAGCCCAATCAGGCTTAGGACTTACAAAAAAAAATTCCAAAACAAACAGAATGCAGACAGTGTAAACCAGGAAGGGGAAGGACAGGCTTCAGTTCTCTATGAAATGCTGACTGTATTAACTACCACAAGGTATAAGGCTCCATGATCTCTAATAAAATTGCACAAGTAGTAATCAGTTAAATGTGAAATGGAGAGGGTTGTCCATAAATTTATGTTATTTATGCTTCTTATTTTAGTGTATTGTGAAGAGTAACTAAAGCAGAAGAGAGACAAGTGCTTTGTTCAGTTTGTTTAAGACGCATCCTTGAACAGTTAAGTTTAGAAAAAATTTTTAGTAACTTTTTTAGAGCTCCTTTGAGACTAGGGAATGGAACCTTATCTGCAGCAATTCAACAAATATAAAGTACCTAAATCAACAAATCCTCCCCATACTAGCGTTCAAACA
>VXBU01015508.1:0-52548 GCA_013400315.1 Bombycilla garrulus
GGGCCCCTAACCCCGGTGGGAACCTGGTGCCTTCAAAGCACTGCGAGCCACAGCTCATTAATCCCCCAGTAATGACCTCGTTATTCCTAACGAGGCAGAGCAGATCAAGGGAGCTGCCTAAGAGGATTTTGCACCGCGGGTTTTGGGGATGGGGGCACACAGGTGCCAGAGGAAAGGAAGACAAAAGGCATGAGGATGGTCTCCTGCTCCTGGGGTTGAGCAGGGGGGCTCCCCCATTCCAGCAGCACAGAACCCATCACAGCCTGCACCCCAAAAGCCCCACACGCCCTCCCACCAGCAGAGAAGAGGATCACCCCGTTAACGGGGAGAGGGCAGGACCCCTGTGTGAGCCCAACCCTAACAGAAGCCACCAGAGAACCTCAGCAGAGAGCAAAGCACAGCCACCAGCACAGAGCACTTTATTTGCCACAGCCAAACCAGGTCACTGCCCTCCTGTCTGCGCCGAAGACGGAGCCTCCCAGGACGCCCCTTTTCTGGAAAGAGCCCCCCAAACCTGGCATCAGCACCCAGGGAAAGGCCCTGGGATTGGAGAGCCCCAGTGCAGGGAGGGGACACGCCAGGCTCACCCTTGTGCAGCACAGCCAGGACCCCGAGAGGCAGAAAGAGCAGGGAGGCCGCGGGTATTACAGAGCTGAGACCCCCCACATCCCACAGAGGGATCCCCCACAGGACAGACGCCCGCGGATGGACAGATGGACGGGACCAGAGCCTGCTCAGTCCCAGTGGACCTTGACTGGGGGGAAGGTCCAGAGGTCAGGGTGGCCCATGTGGAGCTGGGAGCTGCAGGGGGACGCACTCCAGCGAAAGGGGGGCACATCATCCCAGGCGGGGCCGCTGACTGCCACCAGCCCAAAGGTGGGGACCATGCCCGAGGAGGTGACCTGCAGACGGGGACACAAAACAGGGGCGGTCAGCACCGGGAATGGGCTGTAGGGCCTGGGAGAGCCCCTCTGGGGCTGCCTGCTGGCACACCTTCATGTCGATGCCACCGTGGCAGCGCTGGTACAGCGCGGGGAAGGGGTAGGTGCCGTTGGCAGGGTTGAGGTCGGAGCGGGCCGAGATGGCGTTCTCGGCGTTCTGCGGAGGGTCACAGCCCCTGCACCGCGACAGTGGGTCCTGCAGGTAGTTGTTGGACCTGCAGAAGGGAGAGAGCCACGGTGAGGGCAGGGACAAGCCCAGGGATAACAGAGAACTCCCTGGTGGAACAGGCGGGTGTGGGGCCCAGCACGCACCGCATCAGGCGGATCAGGGAGTCCAGGCTGTGCACCAGCGTCTGGTTCCGGCGGAAGATCTGGGCACGCGGGTTCTTGTCGTAGCTGAACCAGTCGCCGTATTTCCTCACCAGCTCCAGGTTCCCACTGGTGTTGAAGATCTCCTCGAAGTACCTGGGGTGGGGGAACCCAGCAGGCTGGCACCGAGGGGGTGCAAGGTGAGCATTGCTGCCCCTCTTCCCAGGGCAGGCCTCTGGCAGGGATGGCACTCACGGCACGTTGTAGCTGGCCCAGTAGCCCTGCTGATACAGCAGCTCTGTCTTATCAGCCACCACCACCAGGCCCCTGAGCTGGGAGGAAGAGCACTGGTCAGAGCAGAGGGGGAAAAGCCACTGGGGACAGTGGGGGACACGCTGGGTGGGGGGAACACATACTGGGGGTCCTCACTGCGGGGTTCCCACCCCAGCCAGAGGTGCTGGGCACCCATCACCTCAGTACCAGCATCCCCAGAGCCTTTAGCCACAGACACAGCCCCACCACCCACTGGGCTGGGCAGGCACCACGCTCAGGGCTTTCCCAAACCCACAGGGATGGGAGAGGAGACGGAGCCACTCACGGGATCTGCTCCAGCACTGTCAGCACACTCGGCGCAGGGCTGGCTCTGCCCGGTGTGAAGGCATTGTAGTCCACCACCATCCACTGGTTGTTGTACCTGGGATGGAGAGCAAGGAATGCGTCCCTCTGGCAGCCTGGACACCCTCCATCCGATCCCATCCTCCAGGACAATCCCCAGGCCCCATCCCACCCCACTCACGTGCCGCTGTTGAAGCGTCGGAAGACCGTGGCCCATTCGGGCCCACTGCGGGCCAGCCGGTTGGCCACGATGTTCCTCAGCCACTCCAGGACGCTGCCCCGGGGCTCCAGGTACTTCCACAGGGCCGGGTTATTGTTGCCAATGGTGGTTTCCAGCGCGACCTGCAGGGCAGGGAGTGATGGCGAGGGCAGCAGGGCCAGGGAGAGCTCCCTGAGGAGCAGACCCACTCACCAACCCGCTGCTGAGGATGTAGAAGTCATCCATGGAGAAGATGGTGCCAGGGTAGGAGGAGAACACCTGGACGCTCCCAGGGATCTGAGACTTGCCTGGAGGGGGATGCAGAGGCATCAGAAGGGGGGTGAGAGGCGCAGCCCCCCCCGCCCAGCGCACGCACCGCCAGCTGAGGCGCGGAAGGGCAGCGTGTACTTCTTGATGATGCGCAGCATGGACTGGTATGAGGTCCACGTGTCGTGGGCCACCAGCAGGTCCTGGTGGCCCGGCAGCAGCTTCACGAGAGCCGAGCAGGAGCCCGAGCCCAGGACACGCTGCGGGGAGGAGCGGTTCAGGGCAGACTCCAGGTCCTCCAGGTCACCCCCCAACTGCAGCAGCCTGGGGGAAGCAAGGCATAAGACGCTGGGTGAGGGATGACCCTGCCCTGGAGCTGAGCTGGCTCAGAGCTCGCTGTCTGTCTGTCCATCTCCACCTCACCCCAGTGCAGCACCTGAGCTGGGAGCACCCAGGTAGCACGAGCAGGGAGGAAAGGGAGAGCACAGCAGTGAGGAAACTGAGGCAGGGCCTGTGGGGGGAACACACCACTCAGCCCATGGACAACCTACCCTGGCTCCGTCCTGCCCCAGAAGCAGAAGACAAGTGCCCAGAAAAGGTGGACAAAGTGGACTGGGAGTAGAACTGGCTGTTCCTGGACATGCAGGAATTGTCCCCACAGCACTCCAAACCCCGGGACAACCCTCCCCCACTCCCCACCACCGCTGAGAAGGAGCTTACAGGAAGCCAAAGGGCGCCAGGGTGATCCTGCCCCTGGGGAAGTCCAGGCGCCCGTTGTAGCTGTCCTCCAGCCCCTTCAGCTGCAGCAGGGCCAGGCGCACCTGGGGACAGGGGACACAGATGACACCCAGCTCCTGTGAGGAGGGGGGATGGGAGGTTTTGGGGGACAGGCTCCCTCATTCCCTCAGGGGACAGAGCAGATCAGCTGAGTCTCAGTGCTGCTGCAGAGGCACAGAGGGGAAGTGTCACTGCCAGCAAGGTCATGACTCAGCACCCATGGCCGAGGGTGACAAAGCCACCTCCTGTGCACCCCAACTGCAGCACGCGAGGCCTTGGCGAGGAGAAAGTCACGAGTCACCTCTAGTCAGCCCAGGAACGAGGATGACCACATCCCTGTCATCCTACCTGGAGCTCGGCCAGGACAGCTCGCTGCCCTGTACTCTCCTCTGGATTCAAGTCCCAGGAGGATGCCCGGGGTTCCCCTGGTGGGGGTTCCCTGTCCTCACCTGGTGCCAGTACTCGAGGTCCTGCCCTTGGGCCATCTGCTCCTCCATCCAGGCCAGGTTGGCCTCCAGGTAGTTACGCAGCTTCTGGCAGTACTCGCTCTCGTACTTGAAGGGGCCGCAGTAGCCCACCATGGTGTTCATCCAGTGCATGTACATCAGCTGCGGGACAGGGCCGCGGTGTCACCGCCGGGGGACAGCCCAGGGAGGGCCCACGCCACGCATTTCTGCGGGGGTCTTCCCTTACCTGCTCGGTGACAGCAGCCTCGGCGAGCCCCGCAGCGTAGGCCTGCAGGCTGTCATTGTACGAGGCGTTGGTGGTCACCTCCAGGAAGGCCCAGCTGTGGGGACACGGTCACGGTGGGTCCGGGACGCGGCTGGGACGAGGCATCCCGCCGACGATGGCTCCCCCGCGGCCACCTCTCCCCGCTCGGCCCCGTCCCGTCCCGTCCGGTCCCGTCCCACCCGGGCCATACCCGACGTGCGGGATGCGGTCATCGAGGCTGGCCCAGGCCACGGCGGCGGGGTGGCGGCCGGGGAGGACGCGCAGCCGCTCGGAGCCGGGCTCCAGTAGCACGGAGACATTGCTGGGCACCGGGGACGGGGCTGCGCCGGCCGGGACGGCGGAGAGGAGCGGGGACAGGAACGGAGACAGCAGCAGCGGGGACAGGAACGGGGAGAGCAGCGGGGACAGGAGCGGAGACAGCAGCAGCGCCCGCGAGGCCGCCATGGCGCGAACACCGGGGGCGGGGCCAGCGAAGGGCGGGGCCAGGGAAGGGCCGCACCCCTGTCAGCGCCGCCGTGAGGCGAATGGGCGGGGCTTGGGCGGGGCTTCAGGATGACCACGCCCTCGCGGTGAGCTGTGTGTTAACAGGGCGGGGAGGAATTGGGGCGGAGCGTCGTGTGGCCACGCCCCGAGTGGAAGGGCCGTGCATCGATGGAGAGGCCCGGATTGGGGGCGGGGTGCCAGGTTGGCCACGCCCACTATGGCGCTACCCAATACAGACGCCTCACATGGGGCGGGGCCTTGGGCGGGGTTTCGACCATGGTCACGCCCCGCCGCTGTGAGGCCGCGGGACCCCTCAGCCCCCTCACAACAGCCCTGTCCCCTCAGGCCACCCCGGGGCCCCTGCAGCGCTCACAGCCACGCTCACATCGCGCCTCTCCCAGCGCCACGCCCGCAGGAGATGGGCTCAGGTTCCCTGCTCCAGCCCGAGCAGTGCCCCGCTTTGGGGAACAGCCCTGGAGCCCTCCCGTGAGCAGCGCGGCCCCCGGCGTGTCCCTGTGCTCGGGCAGGGGGAACACACGGGGGGCTGCTGCTGCTTCCCTTGGGCCCAGCCCCGCCGCAGCGCCAGCTTGTGCAATTCCTCTCATCTCTCTCCGGGAAAAAGGGCAGAATGCAGCTTCGGGGGAAACTGGCCGGGGTGGGAAATTGATCTGTGAATCCCATTAGGATCTTGAGGCTCCGGCCATGGCGGCCAACCTGCAACCCACAAACAGGGCATGGCTGGGGCTGGGCTGTCCCGAAGCTGGGGACAGAGCTGCGGAGAGGGCACCGCCAGCAGCCTCGGTCCCTCTGGGGGTGTCTGTCACCGGCACGGGCTCTGCACAGCCCCGCTACCGAGGCTACCCCATCACAGGGCACTGTCCCCGGCCAAGCGTGCGCTGAGCCCGCCCGGGCCCGGAGGTCTCCCCAAAGCGGGGCTGTGGTGGGCGCAGGGCGGCTGTCCCGGCCTGAGCGGGACCGCACGGAGCGGCGAGACGCGTGTGTCCCCCGTGTCCCCTGTGCGCGACCTCCCGCCGTGAGCACCCCGGCCGGCCGCGTGGGAAAGTGTCGCTGTCGCTTTAAGGGCGGAGGGTGGCGGCCCCTTTAAGGCGGGGGGGCGGCGGGAGCGGCTGTCCGCGTTCGGCGGCGGGGCCGCGCCGACCCGACCCGATTCGGTGGGGCCGTGCCGCGCTGTGCCGTGCCGTGGGTGGGGCACCCGGGTACCCCTCTGCATCCCCGCACCCCGCCCGGGACCCCCCACCCCGCACCGCGGCCTCTCCGTCCCCTCCCTGCCCTGGGGGTGCCCCCGGGTCCCCTGGTCCTTCTCCGGGGTGGCCCCGGGCTCAGCCCCGCCGCCGGCTGGGACTCAACCTGCCCGCGGGGGGCTCTGCTTTTTATCTGGTTTATTATTTTTAGCGTTAATTATAATTTCCAGTTTTATTATTAGTTTTTAAACCCATCCTCGCCCAGCCCGGGCAGCGCGGGATGGGGGTCCGAGGGCAGCCCTCGCTCTCTGCCCTCGGGGAGCGCTGCCGGTGGTAGGTGTTCCCTCCGGGGACAGGGGACATGGGGCAGGGGGCCATGGGGCTGGCCGGAGTGCCCAGCCTGGCCGGGGCGCTGCCAGCCGGAGCCCCGCTGCTGCTGGACGTGGGGCACACGCTCCCTCCCGGGGGGGATGCTCTGAGCCACGGACGGGGCCTGGATGTAAGTCTGGGGGCTGCGATGGAATCTGGGGAGCACGCCGGGAGGGATTTGGGTGCTGCCGAGGTGGTGGGGTCCCGTCCCGTCCCTGCTTCCATGTCCCCGCCATCGCAGTGGGGATCTCCCCAGGATTTCCTTCGCTGCTGGTTTTCTCCTCTGAAAACCTCGCTGCTTGCCAGGCCGGCGCCTTCCCTTGGGCCGGGGTGGGTGCGGGCAGTATGGGGACAAGGGTGGGGTGGGGACAAGGGTTTCCACCTCTGCTGGCCCTGGCGCAGCCCTCAACCCACGCACAGGTGGGGAAATGGAGGAGGGGTGACAGTGACCTGCCACGGCAGCGCTTGTGGGGGCCGTGGGTGCTCGGGGAGGGCGGTGTCCCCTCGGGGAGGGCGGCGGGTGCTCAGGGGGCCCGGCCGAGCGCCCTCCCTTCTGCCCCGCAGTGCTGGGAGGTTCGGAAGCGCAACAGCTCCGAGTGGTGCCACTTCATCCGGAGCAACCCCGACTGCCGGCTGGACGGCGGCTTCCTCGACTACCTCGGTGGGGTGTTCTGTGTCTTCCCGCCCCGGCTGTTGCCCCTGGCTGTCACCCTCTATGTAAGGACGGGAAGGGCGGTGCTGGGGGTGCCCTGCTGTGGGGGCGTGTGGTGGGGAGCCCACTGACCTCTCTCTGTGCCACCCCTGCCCCACAGGCTCTCTGGCTCCTGTACCTGTTCATCATCCTCAGTGTGACAGCAGAGAAGTTGTGAGTGGCCCCACAGAGGAAGGGACTGTCCCCAGAGTGACCAGGAGCCCCGTGGGTCCCAAGTAGCCCCATCATCTCTGTCTCCTTTTCTGCCCTTCCAGCTTCTGCCCGAATTTATCAGCCATCTCCACCAACCTGAAGCTGTCCCACAACGTGGCAGTATCCTTGGCAAGTCACAGGGGCCCTCAGCCAGGAGGAATGTGGGACAGGGCTGTGATAGGGTCACTTTTTGTCCCTTGGCACTGTGCCAGGGGAAACCAATATGGAGTGTGAGCTGGAGGTGACAGCAGGACAAGTGGTCACGTGCTGGCGCTGGACAGGAGTACACAGCACCCATGTCCCCACGGGGAGGACACAAGGTCTTTTCCTTGACGTCCCCTCTCCATGGTGTCACCTTCCTGGCCTTTGGAAATGGGGCACCCGATGTCTTCAGTGCTGTGGTGGCCTTTTCTGACCCCCGGACAGCGGGGCTGGCCATCGGGGCCATCTTTGGTAAGGGACCCCACTGCCGTGTCCCCACGGGGTGATATTTTGGAGCTGTGGGGTGTTCCCGTGTCCCCAGAGTGTCCCGCTGTGTTGGCAGGTGCCGGTGTGTTTGTCACCACGGTGGTGGCGGGGGGCATCGCCCTGGTCAAGCCCTTCACGGCCGCCTCCAGGCCCTTCCTCAGGGACGTCATCTTCTACATGGTGGCCGTCTTCATCACCTTTGTGGTCCTCTACTTGGGCAGGATCAGGCTGGGAGAGGCTCTGGGTGAGCGCTGTGGGACATGGGGGTGGTGGGAGCAGCCCGGGGATGGTGGGGGGAGCAGCCCGGGGGGGCAGCAGCCCGAGGGTGCCGTGACCCCCCCATCTCTCCCCCATCTCAGGTTACCTGGGGCTCTACGTGTTCTACGTGCTCACCGTGGTGCTCTGCACCTGGATCCACCGGCGGCAGCGGGGCGACGGGCTGGCCCCTCCCGGGCCCTGGGAGCCAGGTAAGGGCTGCCCAGCTGGGAGGGGACCCCCGGTGTGGTGGGGTCCCCTCTCACTGCCCCTGCCCGCTCCTCTTCCCCGCAGAGATGCCGACAGATGTGGAAGAGCCGGAGCCCTCGGGCACGAACAGCGGGGACTATGGTACGTTGTTCCCTGCGGGCCCGGGGCTGGCTCTGCTCCGTCCTCAGGGCTCCCAGAGCCCCCCAGGCTGCTGCAGGTGTGACCGAGCCTGTGGGGTGGCCATGGCCCGTGGGGTGACCGAGCCCGTGGGGTGGCCATGGCCCAGGGGGTGACCGAGCCCGTAGGGTGGCCATGGCCCGGGGGGCAGGTGGAGCTCCCTGGGCACACACAGGGAACTGCAACCCCAAGCTGAAGGGCTGGGCAGGACAGGGAGCCGCCATCCACCCCGCTGAGTCCCCGTGCCTCTCCCAGGGGAGGAGTACCGGCCCCTGCTGCCCTCCCGGGAGACCTCCCTGCGCATCCTCACCGCGGCCCTCAGCCCCTTGGACTACCGCAAGTGGAGGAGGAAGCCCTGGTACTGGCGGCTCTTCAAGGCCTTCAAGGTGGGTAGGGGCGAGGCATCCCCATCCCTGCTGGCCCTTGGGGCCCTGTCCCCCGGGGCTTTGCAGGGCCGGTGGGGTTGGGGGCGGGTCGTGGGGCACCTGGCAGGGTGTTCCAGGTGGCTGTGCCCTGTGCCAGGTGCCCGTGGAGCTGGTGCTGCTGCTCACCGTTCCCGTTGTGGACCCTGACAAGGATGATCTGAACTGGAAGAGACCCCTCAACTGCCTGCACATCCTCACCAGCTCCCTGCTCTGCGTCCTCACCCTCAAGTCAGGCGCCTGTAAGAGCCTGGGGCAGTCCCAGCTTCCAGAAGGGGACAGGGCTGAGGTGGCCACCAGAGCCCTGGGGACTGCAGGAGCCTGTCCGAGCTGGGTCCCCACTGTGGGGAGGAGGGATGGGCAGGGAAGGGCCAAGCTGTGTTTGCAACTGGATACACCTCCCAAGGGTGGGGGGTTTGGGCCCCCCACCATCCAGTCCTGTGGGGAAAAGGGAGCCTGGGGAAACTGAGGCACAGGGGGGAGCAGCTCTGTGAGGGCATAGGGTGGCTTTAGCTGACAAGGCTTCACCTCCTGCCTCAAGCCTGGTGGGGCCCTGTCCCAGCCTCTCTGATGCCTCCTCTCCCACCGTGTGCAGATGGGCTGTACCAGATCCAGGGCATCTTCCCAGTCTGGGGACTGGTCACACTGGTTGCCTCTGCCCTGGCCCTCATCATCTTCATCACCACAAGCAATGAGGAGCCACCCAAGTATCACTGTGTAAGGTGTCCCCCAGCCCTGAACACCCACTAGGGACCAGCACAGCCTGCTCCAGACAGGAGCTCCTCACCCCTCCTGGGGCACAGCAGGGAGCTGAACCTCTCTCCCGGTTCCCAGTGTCCCCAGGAGCTGTGCAGGGTCCTGTGGGATGCACACACGGACAAGCTTGCTCCTCTTCCTGCCAGGTGTTTGCCTTCCTTGGGTTTTTGGCCAGTGCCATGTGGATCAACGCCGCGGCCACTGAGCTGGTGAACATCCTGCGCACCGTGGGCATCATCTTCCAGCTCAGCAACACCGTGCTGGGCCTGACACTGCTGGCCTGGGGCAACAGCATTGGTGGTGAGGGCTCTGCTGCTCCCCCTGGCACACGCTGGGGTCCCCCTGCCACCCTCAGTGTCTCCTTTTCTCCCCCCACAGACACCTTCTCCGACCTGACGATGGCCCGGCAGGGCTATCCCCGCATGGCCTTCTCTGCCTGCTTCGGGGGCATCATCTTCAGTATCCTGCCAGGGCCAGGGTGGGGGCACATGGGGCAGGAGCTGCCCGAGTTTCCCTGCCTGCAGCCCAGGGAGAGCCCCTTGTCCTGCGGCATCCCTGGAGAGGAGCTACCAGGATCCCGCCCGGAGTGCCTCCAACGCCGGCAAACCTGCGGTGTTCCACAGTGCAAGGGGACAGTGAGGTGTTTGGGAGGGACAGGGATAGAGCCAGCAGCACCCCCCTGTCCCCACAGCTGCCCCAGCCCCCGCTGGGTGGGAGTTTGGGCTGGAGTGTGGCAGATTTGGGATTTGCCAAAGGGAAGGAGGGGATGGGCTGTGCCTCACTCCGGTGGGTTTTGGGCGGGCCCCAGACCAGGCTGAGGCCTCTCCTCGAGCGCTCAAGGTTGTATTCACCACAGAGAGAGAATGCTTTAGCCCTGAGGTGCAGGGAGGAGGAGGATGTGGGGCAGAGGGCTGTGCTCAGTCGCTCCCTCGAGCTCTCCTGTGCTGTGTGTCCATCCTGAACGCGCTGCAGATATCCTGGTCGGCGTGGGCCTGGGCTGCCTGCTGCAGATGACCAGCAGCCAGCCGCTGGTGAAGGTAAGGCCGTGCTGACACGGTGACACGGGCCAGGCTGGCGGCAGGACCCCACTGTCACCCCACATCACCCTCATCTCCCCACAGCTGGAGCCTGACAGCCTGCTGGTGTGGGTGCTGGCCGGGGCGCTGGGGCTGAGCCTGGTGTTCTCCTTCGTGACGGTGCCAGCGCAGTGCTTCCAGCTGGGAAAGGCCTACGGTGTCTGCCTCATCGCCTACTACCTGCTCTTCCTGTGCGTGGCCCTGCTCACCGAGTTCAGGGTCATCCACTTCTCCACCCCCTGAGCAGCCCCAGGAGCTCAGCCCTGGATCTCGCTCTGCGTCCCCACCGCACCGGGGTCTCGCCATCCCCTCCCCTGTCCTGGCAGAGTGACAAGGGCACCTCGAGCTCACCGTGCTGCTGGAGGTGCCAGCCCAGCCCTCGGCCCCTGCTGTCCTTTGGGGAGGAGCTGTTCAGTGCCCACATCCTCTTTAATCTGAGTAATTTAAGGAACTCTGGGCAGGAGCAGTATCGGAACCTCAGCCGTGTCTGGTGGCGGTGGCAGGGCCAGAGGGTGGGGAAGCTCCAGCTCAGGGGCACAGCAGGAGAGGTTTTGCTTCCTCAGCAGGTCCAGCAGTGCAGGGGGACAGAGCTGGGGCAGTTGTGCTGCACAGGGAGACTCTGCCAGGGCCCAGGCTCACATCTGTCCTTGGGAAGGACTGTCCCTGTTGGCTCTGTGGGCTGGAACAGCAGACAGGGCACAGCCAGGCAGGGTTAAGGGGACACAGTGCTCCGGGGACGCACTGGGTTTAGTGCAAGCAAAGCCTGAGGGAAAAACAAACACCAAACCAAGGGAGGCTGGTTTCCCCTGCTTTTTTTTAGTCATGTTTTTCAAACTGAGTTTCAAGTCCTACTTTTCTCCTCCTCCTGGGGTGGGCAGAGCTGTAGGAAAGGACTCAGAGGTTTCCACACACAGTGTTGACCTCTGGCCAGACTAGATTTCGGCACTGTAAAAACGCAATTAAAAAAACCAAAACAAACATAAACTCAACCTTGACTTTTGCCTGCTGCAAGGGCCACTCCTCCTGCTCTGTGCCTGTCTGACACAGCCCTTACTCAGCACGGAGCCTTTGGAGGGGAGAGGGAACAGCTGGGGCGGAAGGCCCTGGGACACCCAGAGTGGTTTTTCCCGAGGGAGGGGGGGAAGTGGTTTCTGGGAGCTGATGTCCCAAGAGCCGTCACGTGCTGTCCCTTGGGGTCAGCATTGCTGTCCCTGGGGACAGGGAATCCTGCAGGGTCCACAGTGCCAGGACCATGGAAGGTGTGGGCTGGTGATTCTGCTCCCAGCTGGCGACACAGCACAGAGGCTGGAGAGCGAACTATCACTGCAGAGGGACACCCACATCCCTGCCCCACAGGAGACGGGGGTGTTGAGCAAACACCACAACTGTCAGCCCTCGTTCCTCCTCCTTTCCTCCTGGGCCTGGAGCATTTCTGCTTTTTCTAACAGACACCAGGCAGCTTTCACAAAAAATAGCACTGCCTTGTGCCTGCAGTTCGGCTCTGCCCCGAACTTGAAGGAGCCGGGGCACAACGCCCACTTCCTGCCACCAGCAGGGCCAAGGCAATGGAAACCCGAGTCCCAGCGCAGAGGTGCAGGGTAAACCTCCCTTCCGGGGGGCTTTCAGTTTGAAAAACCTGACTTTGAAAGCGTTATCTTGATGTGTAGGGAAAACCCGGCAGGGGGAAGGCAGGTGGGAAGGCAGGCTTTGTAACATCCCGGAACAGGAATGTGGAGCAGCTCAGCACGCAAAACATTCCCAAGGCAAGCACTTGCCACCGGAGAGGGCGGGCAGGCTCCTCTTCAAACCCTGGAAATGCTCCAGCTTGGCCAAACCCCACCTCTGGAATCACACAGCAAGGAGGAAAGGATGCCACTGCCTTTACGAAGCCGAGGATGCTCTTTATTAGTGCGCCTGAAAAAAATCTAGAGAACATCTGACAGACACGTCCATAAAATCGGGTTGTTTTTATAAACAAAACGCCAGCATACAAAATCCTGCAGTGCTTCCTCCCGTGCTCCCTACAAAATGATTGTCTCCGTCGTCAGTCTATGTGTGGGGGGAGGGAGAGGAGGATAAATAGAAGGGGATGCCCCGTACTCAAACTTTGTTTCCTTCCAAAGTCATATGGAAGAAGCAAACTCCTGCCACCCTCCTGGGATTTACAAAAATCATGAACACAGCGGGTCTGTGGGGGAGGATCAACACCTTGGAGGCAGCACCCTGACCCCCAGCCCTCCAGGGAGCCCTTTATTGCATGATCAATGGTCAGTGCCTTCCTCAACACAGCTGAAAGCTCCTTTCACACCCAGAAAACACCCCCAAACAAACAACAAAACAAACAAAAAAAAANCAAAGTCACTGACAGCCCTGCCAGAAATCGGCTGTAGGGGAATGTGGAGATTAAAAACAGCCACATATTTTTCCCCACCAACCCTCCTAATGCTCATTCATCCTGCCCACAACTTAAAGCACAATAAACACCATCTCCTGCAGCCCCAGGACTAATCTGGATAAACCTCCCGGGCTGCGACTCCATGCAGAGCAACTGCAGGAGCAACAACTGCACTGCTCGTTGATGTGTGGTTGGATTCATGGTTTGGAAAACAGCCCTTTAAAGTCCTTCACGGGTCACTCAGAAGTGGTTCCATACCTGCAAGTATCCAGAAAGGAAACAAAGAGCTGTGCTGAGGCAGCCAGGGAATTTTCAAGGGTTGGGAGCAGCCCCTGGTGCACGTGTGCTGCCTGGAAAGCTGCTCTCCCTTCTCTCCCGCTTCTCCCATGTGCTCCCATGGAGGAGAGATTTCCAGAAGCAGCTCTGTCTTCCCTCTGCAAGTCTCACCCACCCAGAAAATGCTCCTGAGCTGCCCAGAGGATCAGCTCTCTCCTGCTGTCCTTGTGCCACGAGGCCACCAAGGAAAAACAGGCACATGGGACAAGGAATGGGGACACAGGTCTCCCACTGCCTGGTGCACCTGGAGAAGGGGGGAGGGTCCCTGAGGAAACAGCAAACAGGTGAGGGAACCTCCCAGCTGCCAGGGACTTCCAGCCCTCAGAACTTCCAGGGCTGACAGGGAAAAGAGGGACTTGGCATTGATGGCAGAACCGCCACAATCCCACAAACGCGGCAGAGCTTGGAAGGGATCCCTTTTCCCCCTTCCTCCTCACCCCTCAGCTCTCAGGTGCAGAAAAGCAGACAAGTGAGAAGAATCCTTGTATTCCACATTCCTCCTGCCTCCAAAATCCAGGGGAACAGCAGAGCTCTTCAGTGGATCTTCCCAAGATCTGACTGAGCTGGTGTTTTCCAGCCTGAGAAACAAGGGAGGAGCCCCACTTTGTGCTGGGGCTCGCTCAGCTGGACTGAGGACTGAGTGAGGCCCAGGAGCTCTCCTTAACCCAGAGCCAGGCAGAAAAAAGCCAGACTTGGAGCTGTAAAAGCTTCCACTCTTCTTCCCAGTCACTTATCTGAGCTAAGGCCCAGCCAGAGAGGTTTTAGAGAGCAAGTGGCCAAGAGGCAGAACCCAAGAGCCACGTCACCCTACAGAACCCCCTCCCTGAACACAGGAGCTTTGGGGTCTGCAGAGGGGACCCCAAGCCCAGGCAGGACTGAGACACAGCAAAGTCTCCAAAGCCCTGTCCCACCTGTGGTCATCACATGATGAGGTGCTGGACCCCCATTCTGCCTCAGAACTGCTCGGGGACAGTGAAATTCAGTAATCAGAGCTGCAGCTACTCCAGGGAATGCACCTAGGTGTGCCAAAACGGAGGGGGAGGGCAGGCTGCCCTTCCAGAAGTGTTGGGATTTCACACCACCTCCCCTTTCTTTTCCTAAGGAAGGTGGAGAAGAAACAAAAACGTACTCCCTGATGTGCTGTCCCTAGGTTAATGATACCTTTTGAGCAACAGGGATCTTCCAAAAGGGCCCAAGTTTTACTGTTAAGCAGGTGACTTCAGCGAATTCCCTGCTGTTAATGGATTACACATCCCTTTCCCCAAGGTCTGTTAGTGGTAAGACAAGCAGCAGGAGCTGGAGCCTGGCAAGGGGCTCAGACGGACAAGGGCTCTGTTCTGCCCAGATGTGCTGAGAGCGGGCACCACACTCAATCTGTGTGCAGCAGCCTTCCCCAGAGCCCCTGGGCTTCTCAGCACTGCTGGGGGCGAGGTTTGATCCCTACACAGGTACACTGACACATCTATGTACACCCTCCCAAATACAGAATACTCTAGGTTATTGCATAGAAGGTGGCTCGCGTTAGCTAGGCCTAAATGACAGTCTGGGAGCGCTGCCGCAGGCTCAGGGGCTTCAGAGAGCTGCTGGAAGCACATGCAGGCTCTTGCAGGGGTGTCTGAGATTCCTCCTTCCTGGAGTGCTCCTCGTACCATTCCTGCGGAGGGGAGGGAACAGGCAGGGATCAGGCTGTGCCCGACACACCCCAGAAGGGCAGAGCCTGCTGTCACTGCCGTGTGAGGGCACATTTTCAGGCACAGAGGGCTCTTCCCAAATCCCAGGACACCACAGCCTCACCTCCTGAACAACCCAGCTAACCTAACCCACAGCGTGGCTGTGCTGGATGCACCTTGCCACCCACGGCCCGAACTTCCCTCCCTCAGGGTGACCCTCTGAACACCCAGGGCCTGAGCACAGCTGCTCCCATGATGTCTGGGACTTGCAGAGCTGCTCCTGGTGCTGGGCAGCACCCAGGGTGTGCCAGGATGTCACCAGGATGTCACATCCCTCAGTCACACACCAAGCACAAGAGATGAACCAGCCCCATGGTAAATCATGCGCATTTCCCTTAGGGGGACTCAAGACTCATCCCCAGTCTGTCTGCTCCGGGGACAAAGGACGGATTCAAATGGTTACAAGATTAATTCTTTCAGCACTAATCATTACATTAGCCCACGACCTTCAACCACCTTTGGCAGGACAGTGACCAAACCCACGGCAGAAAGCTCCTGACCACGGATGGCACTGGCAGGAAGGCGCTCAGAACCCAGGGAATCTGCTGATTTACTTGTCTCCACCTTGCTCAGCCTGCAAACCAGGCAGGCCCGCCTTGCTTTCTGTGTCACAGACACGCCTGAACTCAAACACAACCACATTCCAGAGGTTTAAGAGCTCTGTGCTCACAGCCGACACCTGGGGAGCCCAGGGCAGCTCAGCACAGCAGGAGAGCCTG
This sequence comes from Bombycilla garrulus, assembly GCA_013400315.1. Taxonomy (NCBI): domain Eukaryota; kingdom Metazoa; phylum Chordata; class Aves; order Passeriformes; family Bombycillidae; genus Bombycilla; species Bombycilla garrulus. Next base: position 15,343 of record VXBU01015508.1, read on the forward strand.
CGCACACTCCCTGTGTGGTTGGTGTGACTGCACCCACTGGGAAGCTCTGTGCGCTCTGTGGTTTAACAAACCCCTGTCTCAGAGGAAAGCAGGCCCCAGTGTTTGAAAGGACAGGTTGTTATTGCAGGAAATGCTCTCAACACAGATTTGGGGGCAGCTCCAGCTCAGGCCCACTTACCTGTATCTCCTCCTCATACATCTTCATACTCAGATCACTCTTGGTCCTTGACCTGCGTCCCAGAAACACTGTTGACATTTGCTGAAGAGTTGGGGCAAGGAGGAGGAAACACCAAAGAGGACATTTATCAGTCACTGAGCAGCTGAACTGCCCTGGAGCTTCAGGCATCCTTCTGCACACACCCATCACCCAGTGATGAGCTCACACCACCCCAGGCCCCTTCTGTTGTCACCTGAGAGGCTGCAGCCCCTGCCCCATGTCCTGGTGGCACAGGGGTATGATGGCCATTACTAAAACAACCACTTCAGCTCTTCCCAGGTGCGTGAGGCAACACTTGTGAGACAAGAGCTCGTTTTCCCAGTTTAGAATGTTTCAGAATGGAAGCATAAGCAGTGCCATGGGGAAAGGAAGGACCTGGAATCAATGCCATCATGTTGCTGCACAATGCTCCAGGACTGCCCAAGCCTCAGTGTATGATGGCACAGAGAGAAGGAGGACAATCAGGAGATAGTGACTTCCTTAGAGCAAAAATAAATATGTTTTTTCCCAATCAGCACAGGGCCAGGACAGCTCTAAGGGAAGTTTGCAGGCAGCAGGGATGAGCCTTTGTCAAGGCTGTGCAAGGAGCAGCTGCTGCTTTTCTAGAGCAGCAAAATTCTGTGGTGCTGCAGAGTCCCTCCAGCAGCTCAGCCCTCAGCACTAGAGGCAGGTGGATCTCCTCTTTCCAGACACACAGTCTGGCACATCTCCCTCTCCTGAAGGTGAGAGCTCAGTGTTTCCTCTTACCCCGTATTTGTCCATCTGCAGCACAATCTTCTGCAGCTGAGCTGTTTCACTGGTGCCTGAAGTCCTCTTGTACAGCTCAATTATGCCAATCACCTCCTCCTTGGAGATCTCCTTCTCCAGCACAATGCCGTTATCTTCTGGAGAGGCAGGAAACAGAAAGAGGAGGAAAAAATGCTATGATAACCCTGGAAGGCAAAGCCTAAAGCAGCCAGGACTAAGCCAGAGGTCAGGTACAGTCTGTAACTGTTTTTGTGACTAGAACATGGATCTGCTCAACCCCCACCACGGCACGGAGAAAGTTAACCAGAGTGTAGGGCCAGCAAACCCTCTGACTCAAACTATTTTCATCAGGCTCCTTGGTATCTTTAAAAAACAATAAAAATTGTAGCTTTTTTTCCTAGCCTGTAAATTAAGAAACCAAATAATCACACAGGAGATGCTGCCTTTTGACCTTCACCTGCCTAAGAGAGTTTGGGAGTCCAGGCTAACCGCTGCTCCCTTCAAGCTGAGTGCAGGAAGGATCGCAAGTGTTTTCCTAATTAACAGCTCCTGGGCCACACAAAATTGATCTTCTGGAACCTAAAAAAGCAGGAGACTGGAGCCTTCACCTGAAGGAATAGCAGGAGAGGGGCTGTAAAGCCATCAGAGTGGCTTTGGCACCTGAACCAGCAGGTCAGGAAGGTACCTGCAGTTCCAGAGCCCCCAGCTCAGGAGGAAAAGGACACAGAGTGATGGCTCAGAGGGATGAGGGGCTGGAGAGCCCAGCCACTGCCAGTTCCTGCAGGAAGAGGCTTGTCCAAAACCAGCACAGAGTCACAGCCTAAGTACAGACAGAAAATCAGGGAAGAACTGGACAGGCAGTGTCTGCCGTCCTTCAGGTCGTGGCAAAAAGTGCTGGCAAGTCACATCCTGCCACCAGGGAGTGTATTAGTGAGGAAGGGAAATTGGTTTAAAAAAAATTATCAATCTTCCCTTCCTGTAAGGTATCTCATTGAGCTCTGCTACCTAAGTGCTGCTGTGTTCCCTAGAAATCTTGTGTGAAATGCACACAGGCTTCCTGTGTTCAAAGAATTTGGTTGAAATGGCTCAAGTGGCTGAAGTTTGTATGTGTGTGTATATAAAATATATACACATATAAAACCCAGACATATAAAACCCACAGACACTTTTTGGGGAATTCTGGCGGAGAGATGAGGGGCAGAGCAGAAAGACCAGACAGCAATATCACACAAAAGCAAAAAAAAATTATCTTAGGATGTCAGGCTAAAAAAAAAAAAAAATAAAAAAAATCTGTTTTTTTCCTGGCCAACCCCACTCTCTCCTAGAGACATGAAGTACCAGGGAGAGAAGACAGAACGCTGAAGGTCAGCCAGGCCTCAGTTCTGACCTTCGGAATCCTGGTTCTTCCGGGTGTAGTTCATGCGGAAGACAAAAGCGTCCAGGATGAAAGCCACGATGATCGTCATCACCACCATGGTCACAATGTAGAAGATCATGAAGTACAGACGGCTCCAGTGAGTGGTTTGGGATGTCACCCCTTCCTAAAGAGGACATCGAAGAAGTGAGCAGCGCACAAAGGAAGGGAGAGGCACCGTTAAGTGCTCCTCAGCAGACACAAAGCAGCACAAACACTCTGGCCCCAGGGACTGCTGTGCAATGCTCAATGGCCCAACGGGTCCTTGCAGCTAAAAGGAGATTTCCTACAGGCAAACACACAGAACATCCCAAGCTGGTGGCTGTAAGAGTCACCGTGCCACAAGAACACAGCTTGGACAGCGGGGTGACAACCTGGAGCGCAGCGTGACTGCATTTGTCCAGCCTGTGAGGCTGAAAAGGTGCCCAGCAGCACAGCAGGGGTCAAATGCTCCCAAACCAGGACCAAAGACAGCTGACAACAAAGTCACCTGGAAGGTGTGCCTGAGCTGACAGGGTGTGCTGCCCGCAGGGTTCACTCACCATGATGATGTACCAGTCATTGACCACCGTCAGCTCAAACAGGGTCACTGCACAGAGGAGGGAGGAAACACACACAGGTTATTGTTTTATCCATCCTGACCTGTTTTACAATGATTTTTAGATAAGGTGTTTGACACAAGACAGCAGAGTTTGAATAAAGACAGCAAATCCAGAGAGAATGCAGACCCTCCCCACTGCAATTACTTCAGACCAAGGGGGTCAGACCCACAGAACCTGCAGCATGGCTTCATCTCTGTTTCATAAAGAAACTGGACCTGACTCTTCACCAGAGAGCATGGAGACCTCTGAAATCTCCAGGAAATAAGCATTCTGCTCACATATTAAGAAAAATCACAGAGAGTAATCAACACATTAAAATTATTCTTCATCAGAGAGTTTAAAGAGGCATCGCTGTTGCTTCTTTAGAAGGGCAATGACTTAATGCCCTCCTTAAACACCTCTGGTCTGATCACCAGCCAGAACAGATCTGCTGGCTTCCAGCTGGCTCTGAGAGACCTCTGCTTACCCTGCAAAGCACAATTAGTCAGCTGGAGCTCTCCAAACAGAGAGAGCAGGATGCTGAGCGAGGTGCATTAGCAGGACTCCCCGGGAGAGTCCCAGGCTCACAGGAGCATTACAGCATTACAGAGCCATCCAGCTCTGCAGGAACACTGCATCATCTTTTCTAGGGACAAAAGTGCCCTTACCAAAGCTGTTGAGAATGTTGTCAAAGTTGTTGAGATAGTAATAACCTTCCTCCACAACTGTTTTGTTGCCAACTGTGTGGTTCACCCAGCGGTAGGAATCTGCGACTGTGCTTGTGCTGGTTGGAGAAAACAGGACCAACAATCAGCAGGGACTGGAAAAAGCAAGGAAAATCTGAAAAGTTATGAACACCAGTCCCTCCAGAAGGTGGTAAGAGGAGTGGCAACTTCTACCTCTTGGCTAACACTTGTCTTTTCCTCTGGAAGGAATCCTCTCTCCTTCACAGCTCAGCACAAGCCCAGGGAGCACACAGAGTCTTTCTAGTTCAGCAAATATTATACCAGAGAAACGGAGAGTTTGAGCTCCTTGGCTCACACTCTTCAAGCCTGGCATTTCCACGTGGTCTGCCATCATTAAAGCTGACAAGGGCACAGGACAGCTTAGAGTCCAGGGCCAGGTGAATTTATGTGGGGTCAATTTGTTGCTGGACAAGCAACTCTGGGATCATAGAAACAGAATGGTTTGGGCAGGAAAGGACCTCAAAGCCCATCCAGTGCCACCCCTGCCATGGGCAGGGACACCTTCCACCATCCCAGGCTGCTCCAAGCCCCATCCAACGTGGCCTTGGACACTTCCAGGGATGGGGCAAGGGAAATGAAGTATCTCCTGGATTTCTGTGCCGGGTTGCCTTAGCTACAAAACCCCATTCAACCCCATCCTCTGGCCATTCTCCACAGGGAAATGGAGCTGCCAGAGCTCTCTGCTGCTGGCTGAGCACCAGAAGCGCTGCTGAGGGGGCTGGATTTGAGGTACTCACTTGCAGCAGTTCGGGTAGACCACGCCAGCGAAGAACTCCATGCCAACGATGGCAAAGCAATAGTAGAAGATCAGCAGGGTTAAACCCAAGCTGGAGGCAGAAACAGAAAGAGTACTGTGCTGCTGGAGAGTTGCTAAGGCAGGGAAACACGGAATCCTGGGTTGGCTGCTCTGGGAGGAGTTTCCAAGGGATGGGAAGCAGCACTGGGAACCCCAGCCCACCCTCCCTGCTGCTGTGGCTCTGCAGTTCTTGGCCTGCTCTCATTCAGGGAGTCCTTGGACAAGGAGTTTGCCACTTGCTGAAGAGAGAGCCCAAAGAGCAGCCTGGATTCCCTCCCAGCCTGTCCTTTTCTGTTAAATAAACGTCTCTGCACAGCTCCTTCAACAAAGAACACCACACAGTGTTTCTGGCCTCTCCACATCCTCGGACGCAGGGCCGTGCCAAGGGCTCTCCAGCCAGCTCAGGCCCCTTGCAGGGGGGCAGGGCTGAGGGCCCTCAGGCACCCTCTGGGAGCACTCCAGGCTCCCTGTGCCTCACACTTCATGATAAAGCTCTGCAGGGGCTCTGCTGAGGACAGGGAACATCTGGGGCTCAGGGGATTCCTGCCAATGTTCTTCCCCCACAGGCTTCATCTCTCAGCAAGAGCTGGGATGGGGGAGAAAAATTAAAACAAGCAGGGACTCTTCGTTATCCTCCTAACACAAAAGCAGGAGGAGGCCCAGGGTGCTGGAGTGCTGCTGCTCCAAGGCGCTGGAAGATGAACACTGGTTTAGAAGAACCAGTTAACGACCCACAGACAGATCAGAAACCCCTTCAGCAGGCTGGACACGTGCCCATCCTGACCCCAAACCCTCCCTCCCCTCTCCCTGCCACCCCCAAGAGCAGGGGCTGGTACCTGGCCATGCGAGGGAACAGCTCAAACATGGTGTCCAGGACATTCCTGTAGCGTTTCTTCAGTTTGAACAGCCTGGAAGGAGAGGCCAGGAGTTACCCACACCCTGCAGCTTTCCTGCTCCTGGGGGAGAGAGCTGAAAGGAGAGTCCCAGCTCTCTCTACCTCGCAGGTCAGCGACACTGAGGTTTCCTGACACCTCGCTGCTCTTGCTCAAGTGGTCTCTGCTCACCTTCCTGTCCCATCTGAATGTTTATGACACACTCAACTGTTTACAGGAATGAAGATCTCAGGGGAAAAAAGGTTATGATGCATAAACAGCTATTTAAAACTCCTAAAAATGGTAAGAACTTCCACTAGTCCCATGTACAGGGTCAGGATTCATTCCTGCTTCCCCCAGACACAAGCTTTTCTGTGTTTCCCCCGTGACCCAATAAAAACTGATGAAAGAAAACTACACTGTGCCTGCTAATTTAAGATTTGGCAACCCCATCAGCCTTTACAGAGAAACACAGCTGCCAAACGGGCTTTGGCAGGGGTGGAACAGAGAAAACATTATTTTTTCCCCCTCTTGAGTGTCATGAAGTGTTCTTAAAATCCTCACTGAAGAGCTAAATTATGTTAGCTTGTTTTTAATGCAACGTTTTGCCTCAAATCCCCTCCCCCTGTGGCTCTGGAGGTGTTTGTGAGGGTGAGGGTACCTCGACATGGGAGGGTTAATCAGCCCCAGCTCCCTGAATGGCACAGAGGTTACAGGCCATGGTCCTGCTCCAAGTGGGAGATGCAGTTAGAGCAGGGCAGTACTTCACCCTAGAAAGCAGCATCTTTGAAAACTGTAATTTCTGGTAATTCAACGGAAATTATTAAACTGGCTCAGACCATCTCACCCTGACAGAAAAGCTTTTCTCTGAACAGTGTCAGACAATTTAGAGGAGGTGTAAGAACCCCATGAAGGCAGACACAGGATAATCTGCCCCCAGTAAATCCCTTGATCTCTATTAGAGATCAGCTTAAGCTCCAAAGCACGGGGTTTTCCTATCCCATCCCAAGTTTTTGTTATCGTTCATTTCGATAACTCGGGCTAATCTCATTACCCCACGCAATTCCTGCTTGCCACTGTCACATTCCCACAGAGCAATCCTCGCCCTCTCCTGCTGAGGAGCTCGGTCCCCAGTGGGACTGCTGGAAAACAAGCCTGCTTTCCCCCTGGAATCCTCCCCTTCCCTGCCTCTCCCAGCTCACCTCAGCAGCTGCAGGGGTCGCAGCACCACGATGAAGTAAAAGGGCTCCATGTTGAATGCCAGTGCCATGAGCCCCAAAAATGCAAAAAGGGTGACTGAAAAGTCAAAGCTGGAAAGAAAAAGAAAATAAAATAAGTGTAAGAACGATGATTTATCAGTAGTGCTTCAGCAGAGAGGAGGGATTGGTGCTGCTCCAGCCTAGCAAGATACACGAGGCTAGGGGGAGAAGAATTATAAAGGTTGGCTGATGGCCTTGGCTCAGAAATTGGTGTTTCCAACCCAAAAAGATGAATGTGCACTTACAGATTCCAGCCTGAGGACAGGTACTCCACAGGCCCCAGCCCAGTGGTCTTCAGGAGTAGCTCCACGCCGTAGACTGCAAGGCAAGAGGATCAGGAAGGAGCAGCACCACAAGAAAGGCTCACGGGAAGGATTGTCCCCATGGCTGGGTGGTGATTTTAAAGGAGCTCTGAGCAGGGGTTTAACACACACCACCCATCCCTCCTTACTCTCAGGGAGGTGCCAAAGAGACTTTTCCCCTCCAAACCAACACATTTTCCTGTGTTCAAGGAGATTTCTCTACAGAAAAGCCTACAAAACAATCCTTGCCAGCACACCACTGTTCTGGATGGAGGCTCTACACCCATGGCTAAGTTATAACTGCAGTTCCCTTCCCAGCTCCTCAGGAAATGACACAGCTCAGCTGGGAGGCATCAGCTTACTTGTGAGGAAGACTATGTAGCTCCACGGGACATTCCTGGAGAAGAAATTCCCTCCTGTAAGACACAAGAACAGCTTTCTCAAATCTTCCCTTTTCTCCAGCCCCCCGGCACCACAGTCAAGGAACAAGCTGTGATGTTTCCTACCTTGCAACATGAAGGTTTCAACAAGAATCCAAATTCCATTCACAGCCACCACGGTGTCTGGAAAACAAAGGAAATATCCATAGCAATACCAGTCCTGGATACCCATTTCTTAGGCCAAAAGAAAGAATACAATATAGGAGAAGTGGCATTGGTTCCAACTCAATGAACAAACTGAACTCATAAAGTGGGAGTCTTCCCCCATGTTTTTCTCCAGGCCTTTAACAGATGCAGTGTCTTTGTGTTCAAAAAGAAACAAAATTAAAATAATATAATAATTAAAAAAAAACTAAAAAAAAACCCCCAAAACAAAACAACAACAAAACCCAAAAAACCCCAAAACAAACAAACAGAAAACCAACCAACCAACCAAACAAAAAACCCCCAAAAAAACCACAATCCCCCAAATTACTGAGTAGGAATAGATATTTAGAAGCCAGCAGGTAGCACCAGGAGGAAGCAGTCTTTCTCCTCTAGAGAAGAGAGGCTCAGACTCCCTCTCACAGGCAGCTCAGCTGCCAAGAATCCCTCCAGCAGTGAGGACACTCACAGCTCCCCAAGAGCAAACAGAATGTGGCTGACTAGCAAGGCACTGCCTTATCCAGCATCCTCCAGCTGCAAGATAAACCCCCAAGGTTTGGGAAAGCTGATCACCAACCCACTTAAATGCAACCAGCTGACTCCTCCAGCAGCAGCCCCTCAGGGGTGTTGTGCAGGGAGCCAGGGAGCCCCTCCAGAACAAGAGCTGAGAGCCCAGGCTGGTGGAACAATGAAGCAGCTCCCTCCCTCTCCACTAAAACTCCAAAACCTGTCCATGAACCATGGCTCAAAGTCCTTGGAGGGCTGGCAGACACAGCACACCAGACCCATGTGAGCAAGGGAGCCAAGCAGAGACAGCTGATTGTTCCTACTCACACATGGTGTACTGGAACACACGGGACTTCACCAGGATGTTGATGCCTGTGTGAAGGAAAGGACGACAAAACAAATGTTGACACCATCCTCCACACCACAGATCCCTCTATCTTCCCCTTAGAGATTATTTTCCATACCAATCCTTAGCACAGAAGTCAGCAGATTATTAACCTTCACTTTTTGGGAACAAATTTAAATATACTTTAGAATTTTAGCAGAATTTTAAGCAATCCTTGGCCCCCAAGATGTGTTTGGTCTCTGTGTGCTAATTCTGGGCTGTGGACAGAGGTAAATGCAGCTGCTGAAGCACTGTCCATGTCTGGGACAACAAGGAGGGTTGGGAGCATCAGCAGAGCTCTGAGGGCTCCTGTGACAGCTGCGATTGGATCAGAGGTGTCTGCTGTTCCCCAGGAGCACACAACACCTCAGAAGAGCCGCAGGTTCTTCATTCTGAATGGCTACATCCAGAAAACTTGGGACACAGGAGGTAAACTGGCAAGACATTATTCTGAGGGAGGTTTCAGGCCTCTTTTCCATTCCCAAACTGCTGTCCTCGACCTGAACAGGAGCTGCAACCACATCGTGGGACCAGGCAGCTTAACAGCTTTTGTGCCAACCCAAATCCCACTCCACAGTCACTGCAGGAATATTTACAGGACAGAAATCTTCCCTGGAGACTCTGAACCCAAGTCTCTGTCCTCAGAGGCTCTGGATGCGCAGGGAGTTGGCTAGAAGGCCTTCCCTCAGGTGTTTGCCAGGGACATAAGAGAAAGCCCCTTCAGAGCGTCCTGTGTTTGTACAGAAGGACTCTTCCTGGCAGCTGAACACACACTGCCATGGGAAGTGTGTTACCTTTAAAAATCAGGAAGGCAGTGCGTGGAAGGTCATCAAACCAATGCTCGCGGTTCCGCTTGGCCTGGAGGCACAACAGCCACGGTCAGCAGCAGCCAGAGCTCCATCCATGCCCAAAAAAAGGGCAGGACAGAGACCCACCCCCACCCCCCTGCTTCTCTCAGACTGCCTTTGTTTCTCACCCAGCTCCTCTCTAACCACTCCTTTTCTCTCCCTCCCACACGCAGTTCTCTTCCTCTCCACCCAACAAACTCTTACCTTCCATTTTAAGCCAACAACTTCATAGAAATTGTAAAAATCCTTTAGACTGCAAAACAGAAAGAAACATCTGATCAGAGCCTTCAGGGTGACCAGATCCTTAATTGTCCTTGTCACACACCACCAGTGAAGAGTCCCTGGGAGTTATTAACTCCTTATCAGAACTGCAGCCACACTCAGAACTCAGCAGTGACCTCTTCCCAGCCTGGCCAAAGGTTCCTGACTGACAATAGCCAGAATCTCCTTTCTGTAATGCTTCAGCCCTTAAGGGAAACTGTGCTGAACTCCAGAATTCTATCACTGAGGGGAAAGACCTGAGGCTTAGATGCCAGCTCCAAGGGATGGAGATTGTACTGCTTTTCATGAAGAAGTCTTGGGCTGGCTTAATTACTCCTGCAGTCCTTTTCTAACATCTTTGCACATTTTCTTTTCAAGGTAAAAATGAAGTTTGAAAAAGGACATGAAAGCAAAGAAACTCAGAACATGAGTGCCTGTCTAGGTGCTTGGGGTCAGGCCTGTAACAGCTTTTATGTGTCTGAAAGCGAGGATGCTGAACTTCTCAGACTCTTACTGGCGACATCAGTGCCTAAATTTCACAACTCAGTCTTTCTCCCTGTGCCATTTTCAATACTTCTCTGTGGCACTTGACTTCAAGGAGAAGCATCAGCACCAGTTTCATAGGAGAGTCACCTGGAACCTGTCTGTGGCCAGAACAAAGGAGAAGGAAGAGGAGGTCTCCTGCTCTAATTCCCTCTGCTCCCCAGCTGGCTGGAGTTAGCTGCACACACCCCCCACCAGAACGGCAATTCTCTGCCTCATAACACAGAGGATGGCAGCCCTGAAAGCGCCAGCAGAACCAAATTTTAATTAACAAAGCCCTGGGGGGGGGGACAGCCAGCTGCTGGAAAGAAGCAGGAAGTTGTTAAGCTGCGAGGCTGCACTGCGTGAGGAGGAAATGCTCCTGGCGGGTTCCTGCACTGCTCCCCACCTCCCGCAGGGCAGTGGGAAGCAGATCCTGCCTGCGAGTGCCAGCACAGCTCTGTATCCACAAGAGGGCACGCAGGAACTCCAGCACCTGCCAGGGAAAGCCTCAGCTCTCAGGGTACCCACCCCTCCCAGCTCCCTGCTCCCCTGAAAACCCTTCCCTGCGCAGAACTATTCCCACGAGTCAGACAGCGCTCATTCCATGAACCCAGCCCTCCTCCCCAAAGCACAGCCCAGCTGCAGGGAGTGGAGCAACCTCCCCGCTCTGGGTGCAGCAGCAGGGCCATCCCACCTGACTAAAGGGGTATTGCTCTGGTTCAATGCTTTGAAGGTGAGATATCTCTCCCTGGCACGCATCCGAGGCTTGTAGAACCGCAGCAGCCCTTCGAAGTGCTTGAAGGAAATTCCAGACGGCCTCTGGCAACAAAGGAATGCTGTCAGAAGCAGCAGCATCAGGCAGGAATGCACAGAGGCTTTTAATTCTCACTCTGGATTTGTTTTAAGCAGGATTTCACACATTCTAACTGAGGCCCCTAAGTACCCTGAGCTATTACTTTACCATACCAAGCTCATCCCAGGGCACAGAGATCAGAAAGCCTTCCTGGCAATCGGTCCCTCCAGCAAGTGCAGAGCTGTTCCCTGCTGCCCCATCACCTGAAAATTGTCCAACCAGACACCCCAAGCAGAGTTCAACCCCTCTTCTTGGGAAATCAGCAGGCAGCCTAGCAGATCCCATCATGGCACTTTTTTAAGAGCATCAGCTATGTGCACTAAGCATGAACTAAGCTACTAGAAGTGGGTTAGGTATTTTTGGGTCTTAATCCTCTTGCTGCTCCAACAAGTTAAGCAAGAGATCAACCTTCTCCCCACAGTGCTTGTCCTGTAAACAGCTGTTTGTAGGTGAATTCCTGCTGTTTCTGCACTGTTCACTTGTGCAGGATCTAGAAAATGGATTCTATCTCAATTGTACGATCCATCCCTCCTCTCAGTAGTGATGCCTTCTAAGCCAAACAAATCCCCAAGTGACCCAGACTGATTCAGAGAGAAATCAGTGATCACATGCACTCCAGAACAGATCTCCCTCACTTCACCAAGCCATAACCTCACGCAGGGCTGAAATTCAGGGCACTCTGCTTTTTCTCCACAAACAGAGGTGAGCAAGTTACATGAATTAAAAGAACCACCAGCCTATGGTGAGTGTGATCACAATCAAGGGAGACAAATCCCCTTTTTTTGGAGGGGCTGTTTGAGCAGCCCAGCGCAGGGTGCTGTGACACAGCTCTACCTGTTTGGTGACCAGCAGCCGGTACGCGTGCTGGATGGCCGTGCGCTTGTGCAGCAGCAGGGACTTGAACTTCCTCTTCTCAATGTCATTGAAAGTGTCAAACACGACAGCCAGAAGCTGAGAAGACAGGAATAAAAAGTGCTGGTTTGGCCTTATACTCTGCAGGATTTCAGGGAAGCAGGGAGAGGCACTGCCTGCAGCAGGAACGCTGATGGAGTCAGTGAGATCCCACTGGCACAAGGGATCCCACAAAGGGGTTCCCAAGCTCATGGCTCTGACCCACTTTTTGGAGGAAGTCCAGATTTTTCTGGCCTCTCAACACTTGCTAGTGGGTTTTCAGAGCTATGGCTAAACCACACAAATGCCAGCAGAAAACCATATATCAAAAGATTGATTAAAACACCCTACTGTGTTCCTGGAAAGCAGGGTTTGAGGGCTGCTCTCTGGACTCACCCTTCCTGGGAGCTTTGGCTAGCACACAGCAAAGCTAACTCTGCACCTGGGAAGGCAGTGAAAACCAACCACAGGCATGAAATTTCCCACCTCGGGCTGCAGAACCCCAGCTCCTTTGGCAAGCCCTTCTCCAGCACTCCCATCCTCCCCTGGGCAGCTGTGCTCTCACTCTGCAGGGATCAGCACTGCAGCCCTGCCATACTGAGTAATTCCATCTCCTTCAAACTGATTTACAAAGTATTTCGGGCAAGTCCAGATAATAAAATGCCATTTTATGATAAATAATTAAGACAGAGAAGGATAATAAATTTCATGCAACCGAGTATGTCACTCCAAGCATGATATTAATGGGAGAGTAGTTGAAAGATGCTCATATAATTTGGTTTTCTGTGATTTAGTTCAATTCCTCATGGTTAGACATTAAAAGAGTTGTATCTGTAGCCAAGCTGCCATTTCTAGAAGTGCTCTGCCAAAGGGTCTGAGATGATTGCAGAGCAGCTCTGGGAATGGGGAAGACTCTGCTGTGCAATGAGCTCCAAAACCAGGCAGAGGATGTGAGGTGCTGCCCTGGGGACTCACCAAGTTCATGATGAAGTAGAGCTCGATGGAGAGGTACACGATGAAGAAGACACAGGACCAGGGGTTCCGGGCGTAGGATGGCATCATCACATCAGGGAAGCTGCATCCCAAAGGACACACGGTGAACACCAAATACCTCATGGTACACATCCCACTGCACAGCCAGGAGAGGCACAGGGCACTGGGGGGTGGGAGCCTGTGTAAACTCACATCTGAAGATTTGCACATTTGTACAAAACTCATGGAAAAAAAATAAACATGGCAAGCAGATTCCTCACACATCCCCAACAACAAATGGGATTTGTGATGTGGTTAAAGGCTGTGCTCTGATACCTAACAGCAGTACAGCCTCGGCGTTACAACCTCAGATTTATTCCATCCTTTGCTAATTTCCTAATCCTCAGGGCTCTTCCTGACAGCAGATCAATATTTACTCACTGCTGTTATCCCAATTTCCTAGCAGACAGGTGAACTGCAGCACAGGAAGAGAAGTTACTTCTCAACAGTGAGCTGTTGGCTGACAAAGAAGCACAAACACAAATTTTCCCTTCTTGGACCAAGGCCTAACAGAGCTGTTTCCCTCCTTATTGCCCTCACAGAGATGAAGATGTCTGAGTCCTTAGAGATAACTCTGCAGCTGAGGTCACAGTGTCCTAAAGTAAAATGAAATTCCAGTTCTTCCCATACAGGCTGACCCTGGACATCTCTCTCTCTCTCAGGCAGAGGAAAGGGGTCACACATTTGAGACAGAGCATTTCTGCAGATAAACTCTTGTCTCTGCCACACTCCTTTGGGACAAAGATTGAGACAGAAGAGCATGAACTTACTTTGAAGTGGTCAAAAGCACAAAGAGATTCACCAGGCTGTTCTCTAAGGTATTGAAGTACTGAAAGAAAATATTCCCATGACAAAATGCAAGCAGGAACTCACAGGGACATTTTGTTCAAAGAAACACCCAGTCCCCCCATCCCTTTGGATACTGGCACTCCCACAATTCCCAGATGCCCTCCCTAGGAAAAAATACTTCAGCGCTGGTCCTTTTTGAAGTTCTCTGAGAAATGGTGTGTGGAGGGTTAAACCAAAAGCACATTTCTGTCAGTACTTTCTCCCAGCCAGCCACAGCCTGGGCAGCAGCAGCAGGAACCAGTGGCTGCTGGGCTCTGACCACAGCAGTGGAAGTGGCCAAGCTTTGCCCCAGACTCCTCCTCCCCTGGGGACAGTGGCAGGTGGCTCTTTTGGCCAAAGGAAGGCATCAAGAACAAGGAACAGCTCTGGGAATGTTCCCTTTGGGCCATCCTGTCTGGGAGGGAGGAAGTTCCTTCCACAGCCTTCCTCCCCAGCAGAGGGTAGAGCAGGGTGACCCTGCCAGGGAGCCCCGGGGCAGCCAGAGTTTGGGCTCACATGGAATAAACCATGAGTGCACTGCAATGCCGGATTCTTAATGAAAGAATCAAGGTACTCACCGGATCCGAGTGGTTTGGAGAAAACAAGTAAAAACCTGAAGAGGCAGCAGAGAAAATAGAGGAGGGAGGAAAGGAGAAAGAACAAACAAAAATAAAGTCAGTTCAATGTAGAGCAGGGGAGCAGTTCCCAAAGGGAAGGTCCCACTAACAGTAAATGCTCTCTGACACCCCGAAGATGGGAATATCTGGGAGACTTTCTCCACAGATATTTGCCCATAGATGTCATTGGCATTTCACTGCTCCTTTTGGAGAAAAAACTTTCTGGGGATGGTTTGGACTGCAGCAGGGACACTCCAGACACATGCATTTGTGGGGATGCAGATTTAACTGCCAACATTGAGGAAGAGCTGGTGAAAGCAGAGCTTGTAAACACATGGCACTGACCATGCTCTGAAAGAGGTCAAAAGGACTTTTGTTTCAAAATCAAATACCCAGCTTTCAGATTTTTTTTGATGTTTTAGCTCTGCTTTCCAGATGACTGCAGATGAAATGGAATAAATGGGATAAATGGAATATCCTGGCAACACTTTGAATCTGATCGGCTTTATATTCATCCAGGCTGTTTATGTTGTTTTTGGACAATCACTGGTTAAGAGCATCACTTCTTCATCCATAAACACAACTCACCCAGAATAGCAAAAATCACCATGAAGAAAAGCAGGAGGAGAAGGATGTCAATAAATGGTGGGAGGGACTGGAAGATCTGTCGCAGATTTCTGAAAAATAAGAAAACTTTAATAAACTAAAATTTGCACATTTACTCCTCCAGGTTGTCAGAGGAAAGGAAAAAACCCACCACCACCACCCCACACTTGAGGGCTTTCTTCCCACTCCCTCCAAGGATTAAAAGTAGAAAGCTTGCTAAATTAAGATCATTCCCTAGCTACCCATCTGTCCTTTGCAGTCAGCTCTCAGGTGCTGCAAACAACACTAATGTCACGCTGTCAACTCTCCTTCTCCAGGCTCAGACCAGCCCTGATTCACTGTGCAGTTTCCAGGCAAGCCAAGGAGCAGAACCAATGCAGCCACACCCAGTGCTGGTCTCCCTGAGGTGCTTTATACACTCCAGCCCTGCGCACCACCAGCACATCCAGCTTAGCTCACAATGGAACCATCTCCAACACAAACACCACTGAAAGACGCTGATTTTGCTGGGATGCCTGCAGGATCCCAGCCCAGGAATGAGTGCTTTCCTTCCAGCCCAGCACAGGAATGAGGGCAGAAGGCCCAGGCAGCCCAGCATCACCTTCTGACAGCCCCACAGTAGCGACAGTCCACGAGGAAGATGCAGCGCAGGGCGCGGGTGATGCGCACGTGCGAGGTCTGGCGCACCAGCACCACGATGGCCTCGATGAACTGCACCAACAGCACACACGTCTGCAAGAAAGGGGGAATCAGGCAAAGCTCTGGTTGACCACCTCTTTGTTTGGACATCTGAAGGATGGGAGGTGTTCCTGAGGGTTTAGGGATCTCACATGAATCATCTGGCGGCTGGGACAGAGGGGTTACATCATCCCTGCTGCAGCGCAGGCCAATATCTGATCTGGTTCTTTGGCTCTTGCAGGTGCTGAAGAAGAAACCCTGACAATCAAGCAGACAACTCACCTTGACCATAGTCCTTTTGTGCCTGATAAAGGTTTGGAAGCCCAGCCACCTCATCTTCATGGAGAGTTCAAAGACGACCACGATTAACGCAAACAGCTCCAGCGTTGCGTGGACCTGCCACGGCAAAGGTTTGGTGAGAACAGCAGCACAGCACAGGCCACTCCTGCCCCTCCTTTTTCAAGGAGCAGGTGTGCTTAACAGCAGTCTGAGCATCACCTTGTGGCTTGCAGGAAAAGCCCAAGCCACTCTTTCACAGCTTACATAGCACAGTTTTTCCAAATTTCTGTATCTATTACTTTGTGCTTTTATTAAAGCCTGTGCAATTTTCCTCTAAGAAGTACCAGGCCAGAATTTCCTGAAATTCATGTCCCTTCTGGGTTTGAGCAATACAGAAAAGAACTCACTGATACATTTGAAACAAAAGGCCAAGACATCAACACCTTGAGCAGAAACACTCTGAAAAAAGATGGAGACTGTAATTTCTTTAGTGAAACACAGGAATTAGAACTGCTGGGCAGACATTTTATATAGAGAAGGGTATTCTCTTGAATTAGACATTCTGGACAATCATGGGGAGGGTCCTGATCTGTGTTCTAGGAACCAGTGGTGCTGCTGGGGTGATGGCACCAGCCCTGACAACAGCTTTGAAACCACCCCATTAAAGCACACAGATTGCTGAGTTATCTCATGAAAAAGGAAAAAAACACCCATTTCTGTTACAAAATGAAGAACTGCACAAATTGATAACAGGAAATAAGTGTCACCTTCACTGTGGTCTGCCTAGATCAGACAGAAAAAGGAAGTTTTGCTATCTGGCCTATCTGCTGTCAACCATTTACAGAACAAGCCAGGTGGATTTCTTTCCTCTTGCTGCCTCCTCCTTCCTCTCTGTCTGGCCATCGTTTTCCTCTTACCCACACTGCAGAGCAAACAGAGTGTCTCATCTTGCCCCCAGGTACTCACAAAGATGCCCAGACGGAGCATGGGGACTGCTGGAGCCTCGCAGAGGGACAGCAGCAGCAGCAGCAGGGCCGTGCTCAGCTCCATCAGGTAGAAAAGGTGGTTGTGTGCAAAGAGGTAGGCAGCGAGTGCTTTGGCATTTTTGGGGTGAGTGAAGAACTTGTCATTGTTTTCTCCTTCCTAGCGCAGCAGGAGTAAAAAAGGGAACAGCATTAGTGACTCGCAGTCCTATAAAAGAGTGAAGAGTGCAGACTTTTACAGGGATTAGATACAATTCCCAACAGACTACTCCCATTTACAGCCTGTTGTTGACCTCGTTATTGAGGAATGGACTCTACACACACAGGACATCCCCTTCTGTTCATAACCACATTTCAGTACTGAAACTCTTTAATATCCACGAACTCCTGCTTCAGAAACCCCTGAGCCTTTTCACAACGAGGCAGAGAGCTGGGAGAGTTTATAAAGCCAAAGAAACTTCAGCCAACATCCCAACATAAACACAGCACTTCATTTACTTGCAACTACTTCCACATGTTTACAGGCTTATTTGATTAAACTTCTCCAGGACAGAACACGAAAACACCCAGATAAGCTCCAGGGCACCTGGCTGACAGTTGTTCCTCCTTATCTTGGCCTTGCAAAACGTCTGGGAGAAAACATTGGAGCACACACAGTGTTTTCTCCTTCAGGAATGTAAGACAGACTCTATAAAAAATTAACAAGTCTCTGTGCTGATTTGTCATTCCCTCTTAACTAGAAAGCTTAATTAACATTAAAAGGTCAGATACTCCATCTTAACACTTTGCTTACAACTGATTTTCAAACAGCTACATCATGACTTTTTTACCCCTAGGATGAAACTTAGTTTGGGGAGATTTTAGAAGGTTTTCATGCAGAACCACCCCACAGCTTCTTCTCTTTCTCGAGTCAACAGTTTTGGCAAGGGAGCTTTTGTCACTCACAGGAAACTTGCTGCCTCTTGGGAACTGTCATAAGAGATCCCTTTTCCCCAGCAGGGCCACATGGATGCACAAGAAGTGGTGAGGTTTTATTTAAATTAGCATCTTTCCAGGCAGGCAATTACTGCAAGGACAGTGAAGTTATTCCTATCAAAGCAGAACAGCTGTGATTGCAAATGGATACGTTCCTTTAGGAAGGGAAGCACTCTCCAGACCCACTCAGGAGAGGGTTCCCAGTGTTTCTCCCTTACTCCAGCTCACACTGGGTTTCAGAACAAACACTGCTGGGTCAGAGAGCAGGGCTAGAGCAGGGCAGAGCCAGTCCTGCAAAGAGCCTGGGCTGAGATCAGCAGGGTCATTCCCAACACACTTGTGGAATGACAAACAGCCTGAATCCTGCCTCCTGGGAGCCCAGCAATTCCAAGCGTGCCTGCACAGCAAAGCCCTCCTATCCAGACCTGACACCTGCCTGCAGCCACTGCTCACACAAACCCTCTTTAAGTGACTCTACCTCACTGCAAGGACATGGTGGCCATTGGTCAAGGCAGCAGCAGCCATCATCCCCACCGAAGGGCCAGCCCTGCTGTGCCCATTACCATCAGAGCTGCAGCAGCTCAATGACCCTTTGCAGAGCTGCTCCAACAATCAGGAGTTTAAACAAAAGCCTGGGATGGAGGCTGGAGCCACCCTGCCATTGCACACCACAGAGCTCAAGTGTTGCCAAGGTCCAGCCTACACTGTTTTAAAATATCTGAGAAGTGAGATTTCTCAGTCCTGTGGGGTCAGAGCATGGAGGAACAAATTATTTCTGTGACCTTGCAGTGGCTTAAACAAGAAAAAAAGATCCCACTGGGTCCAAAGCAGCCCAGAGCTTTGAAAGGGAACGAAGAGAAGGAAGGACAGACAGTAATTGAACCAGCAACCATTTCAGACTGGACAGCTGTGGGAGAAGCTCAGTCTTGGTGGTTAATTCCTCACACCAGATGTACAGCAACCTTAAAAACACAAACCCTTTGTTGCATTAAGGATGGTGTTTCTGGCAACTGAAGCATGGATGGGGTTTAACTCTTCGTTGTTCTAAATATTATAAATTTCACTCCTGGGCTGATCCCAATCCCAGCATCCTTTAATCCTGCAGAAATCAACATCTCTGCTTTCTCTCACACCTCACATGACCTGCAGGACCTGACTGACGCTAACTGGGCCATCCACCCACCCACCCCATGGCCAAGGCAGAACTGGGACTGCACTTCCAGAACAGGAGACGTCCCCAGGAGTGCACTGACCATTCCCCTGGAGCCAGTGCAGAGGTGAAATGACAATCTGTGAGCAGCTACAAAAACCTCCAGGCCAAGGTGGCAGAACTGTGCACGTGCTGGATCCCCCAAACACTCCAGTCCTCGGGAGAGGGTGGCTGTTTTGTTGTTCAGTTGCTCCAAATGACTTCCAAAGCCCATCTGGAGGTGCCTCCAGCACCGCCCCTCTCCTGAAGCAGAATCCTTGGCAAAGCACCACATTGTCAGCCTCAAAATGGAAACTGTTTCTTTTCCCATAACCAAAAAGCACCTTAGCTGCTGCAGGCCATCCTCCCCCCGCCCCGGCAGGGCTCACCTGGAGGTAGATGGCTGCCTCTTGGTAGTTCATCTCCCAGTTGTGCCGGGCAGAGCTCTGCTGGGCGCAGCACTCCCTGGCCGCGGGGCTGGAGGCATCATTGACAACGTCATAGCTGCCTCCATCTGCACCAGAAAAACAGGGATTGACCATTAGGGAGGCTGGGACGGAGCTGGAGGCTCTGGGATCACACACAGGCATCAGAGGAGCTGGGAAAGCAGCAGCTGTACGCTGACAAATTGACTCTTGGCAGGTCGGAGCTTTAAAGAGACACTCAAACCCAGCGCTTGCACACGGGAATGCTCCTGGCACATCATCAAAAGAGACAGCTTCCTGTTCAACACAGCCAGCAGCTCTCCTGGCTCAGAGCTGTGTGCTGTCAGGCCTGAAGCTTGCTAGCAGCACCAGAAACCATCACCAGGCAGGTGACAGCCACCAGCCTCCCAGGATGCCCAGCCCAGGGAAGAAAAGAGGGTTTGCTGAAGGAGCAAGGAGCTTCTGTGTCCCTGGAGCAGAGGCCGTGGAAGGATGGACACAGCACCGCTCCTGCCACGGGACACCAGTGTGAGGAGAGAGCTGTCAGTCCTTTGAGCAGAAAGCCCCGTTTCTCACAGATTTCCAGTCACTAAATAACACATCTTCACAACACCCTGAGGTGCTGCTAAGTACCGACACCCCTCTGATGCAAACAAACCGCAAGATGAATTTTCTGTTCACACTCCACACATCAATTCTGAAATTTCTGAGTGCCTGTCCTTCTCTCCAGCAAAGAACAATAGAACAATGCCATACTGAATATTTGAACAAGATTTTGTGAATAAAGATTTTGTTTTAAAAACCACAAAACAATTCAATTGCAACAAAGCAACTCCCAAGCAGAGCTACACATACGCAGTGCACTTCCCATGGGAGAGTTACACAGGGTTACACATGGATGTAAACTCCAAAATAATTGCCATTTTTGCATTCTGCAGCCTCAGTGCTATTAAGACAGATGAAAATTCAGCAAGAAGACAATTACTGTACAAAAAGGGAATGTCACTTGGTTTCTTCTCCTGGGACTGGGGGTTTTATTTCACCTTTGACAAAGAGTACTGAGCAGAGAACCCACAGCAGTGAGACCTGCTTAGGGCCTGCGGTGGAGCTAGCCACACTCTCAGTTCTCCAGAGTTTCAAACATTTCCCACATCACATGGTTGTTCCTGCTCTCACAAGAGACTTCCCTCCTCCAGAGCCTCATGTTCCCGAAGTGGGTACATGTAAAATTGAGCTTGCCAGCACAGCAGTGCTGATTTCCCCCTTTTTTTAAGAGCACAGGAGCTGTGGTGTGGCAGCTCGTTCTCCCTGTGTTCAAAGTTGTTATCCGAGAGTGGGCAAAAAGCACCACGAGGTTCTTTTCCCCGCTCATGACAGCCTGCTGAAGATTTGCTGTGACAAAATAATCCTCGATGAATTACTGATTCAGTCTCTCCAGAACAGCCTCTGGAGTGGAGAGGGAGTCCATGCCAAAAACTCTGCACCCGCCAAGAGAAATGGCACCATGTGCTCCTGGCAGAGGCAGGGAGTGGGAAGAAATCAGAACCCCTTCACCAGTGCACAGCCACAGCTGCCTCTTCCACCCCCAAATCAAATTAAGATAACATTTATCAGGGGTTTGTGAAGACCTTCCAGATTGCACACTCAGGTTGATGAGCATTCTGCAGCACGAAGCCTGTTTCTCTTCCTTGCTTCCCCCACACCCTTAAAATACCACTCAAAATCTGGACAAATGTTTGAATGAGGCCGGTTCCTCCCCCACACCCCTTGATTTAGCACAGTTCTTGAAAAAAAAAAAACTGAATGATGGAGTTTTTATTTATCCACAGAGCTGGAATGGCAGCCTTCTAGTTTGTCTGCTTTTTAACTAAGAGATGACAGCCATATGCAAAAATCAGAAGCGTTAGATTGCAAGCTCTAAAAAGTTCTTAAATGTTATTATTTATAAAGCTTTTGCTGGGGATGTGTCTCAAAAAGACAGACTCCCTCAAACTGCAGCCTGAGAGCAAAACCTTTTCACATTTGATGCTTAACAGTTACAGGAGGAGCATATCTTCATCAGAACCTGGACTTTACATTACAGAATATACAAAATTTACAAGGATAAAAACACACTGTGGCTGAAACAGCAAAGGTTTGTAGCACTGACCTAAACACCAACACACTGGACCCTGCCACAAGATGCCAAAAATCACCTTTAACCCTGAAGCAGTTCTTTTGTAAAAATTAACCTCTCTGGAAAGGATCAACACTATGAAAAGACACACCCCAGCAAAAACCCAGGATAAGACCCCACTCTGTGCTTCCCACAGAAGCTGAAAACAGAGGAGCTGTCCCAGCTCTGAGACCAAGGCTGCAAATACAAAACAGCACTCAGAGATGCAAATCAGAACCGAAAAACAACTCTAGAAATCAAGATGCTTTCCTGCTGTCTAAACCAGGCACAGACAAGAGAAAACGCACTGAAGTGTTCCGGTGGGGAGCTGCATTTTGTGGATCATCTCCTTCCCCATCAGGTACCAGAAGGTTGATCTAGCATCCCTGAGGCAACAGCATCATCTGGGTCATAAATAATAATAAAAATAATAATAAATTTGAAGAGCAGCCCTCTGACTGTGTGCTTGGCAGCCCTCCAGCAAGCTAATTTCCTCAGCTGCTCCCATGATAACAATGACACAGACTAATGCAAGCTCGGCTCCGCTCGTGCTGCACAACATCCCCGACGGCGTTTACCATCAGTATGGAGCTCAATGAGATAGGAGGATCTCTCCACAGGGCTCCCAGGCTCCTCGAAGTAGATGGCGGGCAGCTCTCTCCACTGCATGGCAGCCGCCGGTGCTCGCAGCCGGAGTTCTCCCTCCCTGCCCAAAGCTGCTCCTCGATTTCGCGGCTTCCTCGGGGGAAAGCTCCGCACAAAAGACTGCTGCCTGCAGAACTGAAAGCTTCCTCCCCTCCCCTGTGAGGAAGGTGGCTCAGACCTCAGCGAGATCCCTTCCCTGGCTGTTTCCGAGGGCGAGATTTTGGAAGGTTTAGCTGCAGGACGAGCAGCTGCCAGGCACAAGCGTGCTGGCGAAGCGGGGATTCGTGTGCTGCGCTCTCGTGTTTTGGCATTTAGCACAAGTTGCTCACCAGCGAGCACGATGAGCTAACGGGAGAGGAGTCAAAGTGCTGAGCAGGCACAGCAAGGAATCTCCAGCACAAAAAAGAAAACAGATATTTCGTGAAGTTCGCGGCGCAAGGGGAGCGCCGAAGGAAGTGAACTGGGCTGGTCACAGATGGCAACGCTTCCTTCCCTTACGCTTGTGCAACTTATCCCAGTCATTCCCTGAAAAGAGAGGGAGGAAGGGAAGGAGGGAGGGAAAAAAAGAAAAGAGGGAAAAAAAAAAAAAAGGAAAAAAAAAAAAAAAAAAAAAAAAAAAAAGGAAAAGCAAAACCAGCTGGCTGCTTACACAAGGCATCCGGAACGAGACTGCCGGGACTCCAGCATTTCCATTCAGAGCAGCGGAGCATGCTCCTGTGTAAATAGTTTCCATATGTCATCATTACAATAAAAAACAAAAAAACAAAGAAGAAAGAGAAGGAGGATTATGGTTCCAGAGCCCAAACCTCTCCCTTTGCAAAATAAACTCCCTGCTTAGGGGAAGGAAAAACTCTCCATGGGCTGAGAGCAAACAAACTCCTCTCATTCAGAGGAGCTCATGCAGCCGGGGGGGTCTCCAGGGCAGAGCTGAGAGGGGAATAAGGGACAGAAAACATCCACAGGAGGCTGGGATAAATCACCCTGCCCAGGCAGCTATTATATATCAAACTGAAGTCACTCTGGAATTCCATGTTTTTTTGGTGTCTGCACTTCCTTAAATATTTTTTTTTTAATTCCAACAAACTAGTAACCTCCTACAAATAATTCAAAGAGTTATGAACCAACCCCTACAGGGCAGCTCTTCCATTTGCCTCAGAGCTCCCCCAGTCTGGTTCTCATTAGCCAGTTTGCCAGATGTTCTGCTTTCCAGATAGCACACACTTTTTTATGGCCTTGCACTGAAACAGAGTGAGATTCCCAAACTGGCTCACTGCCAGGCTCCAGAGCCCTTACTGGACCTACCAGGGCTTTCTCCTAAATGGCTGAGCATGGTTTGGAAGTTTCCATCCTGCCCAGATATTGCTATTTTAGCAAGTACACCTGTGATGGCAGAACATGTGAAGGCAGAAGTGACTTCAATCAGCAAAAAATATCCTTATTCTGTCATTCATACTGCTCATGCATCACATGTGGGATCAGTGTAAGATGCAATATGCAAGTCTCTCCAGTGAGTTCCATGTGTGAGCAAAATTTCTCTTGACAGGCAAAAAAAGAAATGCCAAGCACACACAACTTTGGAGACAGGACACGCCTTCGTTCCTGTGGCCTTGCAAGGTCCCTGATTCAGCAAAGAGGGAAGAGGAAGGAAGGCATCACCTCCTGCACTGGGGAAAGCTCAAAGTGTCCGGGGCACGTGGTGTGGGCAGCTCCAGCCAGCAGTGTGCCCAAGGCTGGATGGGGCTTGGAGCAACCTGTTCCAGTGGAATGTGTCTGTTCCTTCCAATCCAAACCATTCCATGATTTGAGACTTCTACCATTCAGTTGGAGCCACTTTTTTTCCAGGCTTTGCACTCCCCACTGCCATAACCCCCTCCATTTCTCACACCCTCCACCTTCACTGGATCCGTAATTCCCAAACTCAGCCACAGAGCCCAAGCTTTTGGTTTAATGCAAACACAACCAGGTATCCCACAGCACTGAACATGAGCCCATGGACAAAGGCAGATCCCAGCAGGATCAAAGGCTCTCTTGGTGCTCCTGGATCTCTGAGCTCACATCCAAGGCCTATCCCAGCGCAGGATCCCCTTGCTGGCTGAGGTTGCTGGCTCTCTCAGCGACACTGCTCCCTGAGGCTGTGGTGAGGACGGACAAGGAGAAGGAGGACAGCACTCCAGGAGCTCTCCTCTCTCCTGGAAAGCTCTCATCAGCCGAACCACTGGGAACACTCACTACAGAAGGTGCAAATCCACAAAAAACCATGGAAACAAGGCAGATGCCTACCCTTGCCCAACACAATCTGTGCAGGCATCTTAAGCCCCAAAGCCAAGATTTTAATCAAGTATCGGAGTTGTCCCAGCACCAATGATGGCATTTTCCCTTCCAAGGGCTCACAGGCCACGCAGCTTCACCTCCAGAGGATTCATCTTCCCTCTCTCCTCCAAGGAGCCTGACAAGAAACTGCTCCTTCCAAGCACCGAGGCACAAACAAGCACTTGTCTCTTCAAGGCCAGGCTCACCTACCCCGGAGAAAAAAAGCTGGAAGCTGCCTGGAAAGCACAGCTGGTCTGGCACTTGGCCACACATCTCAGAGGTGAGCGAGACAGACAGGGAAATCACTGCCTTTGCTGCCTGATTGCCAGTTCAGCGCCGTACCAACTGGAGCATGGCAGGACTGGCCCAAAACATCTCAGTGCCTGTCCTGTTTCAGGGGACATCGTGGGAAGGAACAGAACATCCATGGGGAAGTCTAAACAATTTGCTGTCAGTTTGTTGCCTAGGAAAAAAGGGCATCTCCAACAGAGAGTAGTGCCAGGCCCTTCTGCTACAAGAGAAATAATCTGCTTCGGAATATTTCGAGCCAGCGTAACTGAGTCATGCTCTTCCTTGGAGACAACGGCACAGCAGAAACATATGCAAAGGCCTCGGGGCTCTTTGTCTTCCTGCACTCTCACAGCACTCACTTGCTGTGAAGCTCAACAAATAAAGTCATTTCAGCTTCCTATTTAACACAGGAAAGTTTTTTAAAAAATACGGATGTTGCCACTTCCTGTTAGCGGTAAAAGGCGACCGGAGCCGGCCACGCTCGCCTCGACTCGAGGATGCAGCGAGTTCCTCCAGCACCAACACGAGCTCACATCGAGCCTTCATCACCACAGGGAGCTGAATCCTCGTGAAGGAGGAGCAGATGTCCCTCAGCATGGTAAGTCACATTTTATATTTCATTGCCTCTTCTCAGTCATGCTGCCGAGCTTCTTCTCCGGAAGACAGCTTCTGCCCAGCACTGTTTAATTAGGGGAGCAGTGCATCCTTGCTAACATCTGCACTGCACACATGTAAAACCCCGGTGCACAAGCTGAATGTGATGACAGAAGAGCTAAAGCATGGTAGGAAATGGTTTAGTCCCAGCAGAACCCCTGAGTGAGGCAGAGCCAGTTAGCCCTCTACTCTGCAGCTCGGGAGAACAGCCATGGTGATTCACTTGGATATTCACTTCCTGCACCACCCTCCTGGGGACAGAGATGTTAGTAAGGAAGAATTAAAAAAAAAAAATAAATAAAATTAAAGACTTCCAGGAAAATAAGGATGAGGATAATTTTATCCATCTACTGCAGCCAAGCTCAGTTGGTTGGAGATCTTCATCTGTGCAGTTCACTGCCTTGTCTCCCCAGGACACCTGCTCTCCTCTGATCTCATCCCTGAGTCACTCTGGCTTTTTTTTTTTTCCTCTTGAAATATTATGTGGGAAGTTTTGGCCAGGAACTGTTTGATCCTGGGACAACTTTCACTCCTGAACACATAGCAGCAAGAGGCAGAGGGGCAGGTCCCTCCATTTTGGGATGTTTGGGATCCATAATTAGGTTAGCAAGACTTCAGTGGCTGAAGATGAACTGACAGATGCAAACCACCCCCTGTCTAAGCCCTGTTCCACAAAGCTGCCTCCTGACAGATGTGGGATTAAATCCTCCTGCATCTGAGAGTCCATGAAATATCACAGGGAGAGCTGGAACCAGGCACTCCTTCAATATAAAACCGTGTAACACAGGAGTTCCTGCTTCTTAACAGAGCTGCAAAGTCAAATCCAAAGCATTTTTATTCAATCAAAGTCCCACAAGATGAAAGGTTGCATTAGGAAGCTATAATTAAGAATCTCACTTGTGTCAAGCCAAATTGCTGCCGGTTTCATATCCTTTATTTCTTATCTTAACAAATGAACCACAACACCATGAAAAGGAGAAGCCAAAGCCACAACAGAAGGATCACCTACAACTCCCATTATCCATCCTTTCAGCAGCCAATATGCTCCATAATCTCATCAGTCCGATCGTATCACGGCAACAAAGGCTCTACACACGCTGAGATAAAATTATACCATAACTGGAATTAAATATCTGAGTCATTGAGGGGCTCCATGGAACAGCTAATGAATGGAAAAGAAACAATTGGAAACAGTTAAGGTTTTGCTGAACCAAACCAAAAAGGAAAAATAAAAGAGACAACTCTGCCTAAGGCAGGGAGAGAGGCCAGACGTGAAATACACATACACACATTTCTAACTCATAACTTTTGAGGAAGTAACGGAAAGGGCCAATATCAGAGTCCCTCAGCTATAACATTTCTTTAACATATCCTGTTACATGAAGGAATTTCCTCTTTTTGTTCCAAAAAGGGAAACCAGTGTCTCCTGCTTTTAACACACTGAAGATCTGCTTTGGCTTCGGTAACAACACAATGTCAGCAGTTTAAGAGCACGTTCCTCATTTCAATTCTCCAAAGCAGAGCCTTTGGATTTCCCTGATGCAGTTTGGAAAGATATTTGATTAAGCTGCAATCTGGCCCTTTTAACGAGAGCAATGTGCTGCCAGGACTGACTGCCAGCTCCAGCCGCCAGCAGCTCTCCAGGGAAGTCACAAAGTTAGCAGTGGGAAGCAGAGGGGAAGCTCTTCCCTTTGGGAGAAACCAGGATTAATCTGGGTAACAAACCTCCAGCATGGCCAAAGCAGCACCAAAATGAAGAAGGCACAATAAGGTATGTGCCTTACCGACCTTTTCTCCCTGAAGAAAGAGGGATAGCAGGAAAATGACATAAATTTAAAAGTTAAATCACAAACTCTCAACATCTTACCATGACAGGCTGAGACCAATTAAAGTTATTTGCTGTGGTGCTGCAATGATAAGGAGGTAACTGTGTTTTGTAGTGTTAGAACACGACTCCACACGCTGATTCCTTTGAAATACAACACTGCCACATCTCCTCTGCCTTGTCCTTCAGACAGGAAAGAGAGGCTGCCAACCTCAGAGGGAGACACATGTAAAGGAGCAGGGAAAACCCCAGCCCCAAGTGCTGGGGAACTGTTCTCCATTAGGAAAAAAGGCTTCTGCACATTTGGTGGAAACCACTGCTGGCAGGAGCTGGAGGTTGCATTTAATGGCTGGAGAGGAAGGAAGGAGTTAAACCATTAATGTGACATCTGTTAAACAGCTGATTTTCCCTCAGCTGGTCCTTACTTCAAGTCCTGCAGCCTTCACACAGAACCACATCTTCAGAAAATAGACAACTCTGACTTCAAAAGTCTTCCACACACAAAAAAAAAATGTCCTTTAAATCCAGATTTTTAGAAGATCTACTGCTGATTCCCCATTGTTTTGCCTGGAACTCTTGGCTGGCTGGCCTGCAATCTCCTGCCTGGTGCAAAACACCTTCTGGGGCTAGGAGAAAGCCACTCTAAGGGCAATGTACAGACTGCCTCAGCTGCAGCCTTAGAAATCCAAAGTCATCTGTTGATTTTTAAATGCCAACCTTTAGAATCAGCTGTTTAATCTCTACTTACTGTGGGGATGGAAGAATAGGTCATACAGTGACTGTGTCATCTGGCTTTTCAGCAAATACAGAATACATTCAGTATTTCTTGAGCTTCCCTGTAGCACTGTTGGAGTGTTAAACGCTGAACTCCTGACAGGCTGGAATCATTTAATATGCTTTTTATTTCTCAAGTCCTTTAGAGCACCTTTGACTCTGCTGACCACATTTCTTTTCAGGATTTTCCTCCACTCCCAGGTGCTATTCCTTCATCTGATATATATTTATCTACATATCTGTGTATTTTTTTGTTAGCCAGCCCAGCATGCTGGTACTGTGACTTTTTGCTTCCTCTCCAACAGCTTTAAAGCTTCCATGAATGTTTCTGTTTTCTATGAATTTGTGCTGCCTCAAAGAATAGACAATTTTGAATGTTTAAGTCTTCTCCTTTGCAATCACTAGAGACAGGATCCTGCCACCAGCCTTGTATTTGAAAGGAATTTGACTTGGCCATTTCACCCCTGACCCAAATGTCAAAATTTTCCTCAGTGCTCCCAGGATTGATCACTTAGTCTTAATTCTACAGGGATTTCTTCATTTGGTTAATGAATCCAGGAACATATCTGTGCATTCTAGTGCAATTCACTTTGCTTTTGTGCCATAAACTTTCCCAAATCTGTGGAGGATAGTGAAAATGCTCTCTCTCTGCAAAACAGTTACATTTGGATTAAAACACAGGCATTCCCCAGTGGCAATACAGAAACACACACGTTACGTGGGAAACACAAGCGTAGCTGAGATGTCCAGCCCCACAGAATCAGGGGGTTTAACACAGCTATGCAGAGAGACACATCCTAAATTTTCTTCTCCCACACAGAAGCAGGAGAAGAAAAGCCTTTTGTTCCAGACAGACATCACCAGATTGTGATGGTAAAAGCAGCGCTGGATGCTCCAAACCCCCACAGCGTGATTCAAACCTCAGCAGTCTCCTCCTGCCACGCTCAGGATCTGTCCCTACGGCCACGGTGCTGCTGTGGATCAACACCAGGTGACCTTTGGTGGCTCCCTGTCCCCAGGTGAGGCACAGGTGCCCGAGCCTCCTGCAGAACCGCGAGCAGATGGCCCAAACCCTAACGCTGCTCCTACAGCTCCCCATAAAGCCAGCAGCCATGTGAAAACCAGCCTTCTTCTCCACATGCAAAAAGCAATTATGTTAAAGACACAGAGAGAGCCCTGCGAGGTCCAGAGCAAAAGCCAGAGACATGGGAGGCAGGAGAAAAGACCGATCAAATTCACCGCACTTTTCCCAGCTTAAGGATCAGAAATGGAGCGTTCTGGCTCATAAATTCTACTTCCAGCAAATTCAAGCCTAAATCCCCTGAAGGCAATAAGGAAAAGGCAATCAACAACAACTCTAACCACTTCACAGATGCTCCTGTTTAGTTTATACAGCACTTCTTACAGCATTGAAATGGGTAAAATGGGATTTCAACGCAGGGGGGCTGACGGCAGCAGGCAGGATTCCTCGGTGAAGATACCAAGGGCAAAGGAAGTTCTGAGAAGCATCATATTGGTTATGATGAGTGAACTCAGCGTGCTCAGCCTTTGCTCATTTTAATCTGCCAGTACGCAGGCTTGGCTAAACTGAACATCCTGCATCTACAGTGCCTTAAAAATCCACAGGAACCACAAAATGAGGGGGGAAACGAACAAACCGATGCGTTCCCTGGGAAGCCATGAAAAAACTAATCACTATTTGTTTCCAACTGCTGTTCCGCTTCCTGAGCCAAATGTTTCCAAGTCAGCTGTGGTGGCTGAGGAGTGACCGGTTTGAGCTGGAAAGCTGTCAATTTAAAATTGCAGCTCCAACACTTTCAAACTCCTTAACATATTTTATAATTCCAGGACCACCTGTTAAAAAAAGCACAGCCCTCTGATGACACGACACACGCCCTTGTCCCACATTTTCCAATGAAAGCAATCAGAAAACACATGAGAGCACCCTGTTCTTCTGCTCTCACCCCAAAAAGATGGAGAAGAGCCACACAAAGGGCAGGGGCTCCCTCCCTCAAAGCACCAAGGTCATCACTCCCACCTTCAGGAAGGGAGTGTGGAGCTGCCAGACTCCTTGCCCCACTCTGCACTATTCCCCCTGGATTTACAGTGCAGGATGATCTCCATCCCCAATGCTCCAGGAGATGACAAAGGAGAAAGAACCATTTGACTCCAGGATAATGGAACACTAACCCAAGTCTCCTCCACCTTGTAGACACAGTTACCAGCTCAGATTTGAACAGCATGGGGCATTCAAGACAAAAATCACTGAGATTTTTTTTTTCGCTGTGTGAAAGAGTCAACAGTGCAGAGATTCTGTTTCACAGAGCATCCCACTGTGAGACACACAACGTGTGCATTGTGCAAACCGCTCTCCTGCAGAGCTCAGAAAACAAGGAAGGCTTGGGGAAAATACCCACAGTGACTGCAGCCCTCGACACCTCCTGATACCTTCCTGAGCTGGGGGTTCTTCCTCTGCAGGCCCCACAGAGCCACAGTGAGAATGTCTCCACACAAATGTTTCTGAGTTTTGGACAACACAGGGCTCTCTCTCATGAAAGAAAGGCACCAGCTCTACCCAAGTATTTAAGCACAGCCTTGCCTTAAAACCTGAATTCTCAGGACAAGTGAGATTCCAGAGGATAGTTCAGAGCAGAAATGTATTTTTCACTATTTCTAACACCACAGCAAAAGATCCCCAACATCTTCTAAAAAGCAGCATTTCCCTCCTTCCTCTGGGCTTACAGAGCTCATCACCCAGGGAAACGAATTGTACTGAAGGAGAAAACAATAATCTCCTTATGTTTTGGGCGTTCGTTTCCCTTTCCAAGATTTTCACCCCTCACTCATCTCAGAGGCAATTTTGCTTTGCTTTGCTTGCTTAAGACATTCATTTTAAGTCATCTAGGCCAGGAAAGGATTAGAGGAGCCCTGGCATATGTTGCAGAATGCAAGGCTGTTAGGTCAGAGAAATGAGACTTTCAGAGGCATAACCAACAATCCACCACAAAACTACCACTCGTGCTTTGGAAAAAATTCCTCTCTCTATAAATTTTAAGCAGGTGCATATTAAGAAAAAATGAATCATGCACAGCAGCGCGAAACAGCACCTCCTCAAAACAAAGGAATGAAGCCTACCCTGTCCATTCCCACACCAGATGTCATCAGCACTTCCCAGGTGAGACTGTGACCCACAGTGGCATTACCTGACTTACCCTAGGTGCAAGGAGGAGCTGCTCCAGCAGCAGAACCAGACTGCTTCCCAAAATGAGATCCCAGTCCTGTGCTCTGGCCATGTTTCACCTTTAAAGGCAGCAGCAGAAGCGCTGCTGCTGGAACTAATTAAAGGCAAATTGGTAGAACTAGGGGCCATGACGTGAGGAAATATCCTGCACAGCATCCAAGAAAGCCACCAGATAATCCAAAACGCTGTTTTAAGAGCCTGGCTGTCAGAAATCTTGGAATCTGCCAGGTCCAATGCAAGCAGTTGCTTGTTCCCTCATCCCCTTCATTCCTTCACCTTAATTAGCTCCAGCATTTCATTCCCAGTGCCTCAGTCCAAACAGCCACCTCTGAAACCCTTCCACACAAGGATCCAAACTACAGATCCTGAAGAATTTCTAAATCTACCAGGTGGCTGATACCTGAAATGCCTCTTCTCTTCCGAAGGTAGCAAGGCCAGAATGCCTCCACAGCAGTTCAAGTGCTTCCACAAGGAGCACAGGTCCCAAGAGTTTGTGTGGCTGCAGCATTTTCCCAAAGGTCAGGTGTTCATTCTCTGCCCTTTAGGAATTGTTTTACACCTGGAAACCTCACCCGTGGCAGGACAGTGCAACAGGGTGAGTTCTGAGGCCCCTCCAAGCCAAACCATTCTGGGATTCTCTGAGATGATTCCATGACCAGATGGGCTGAAGCTGTGGACTACACGGACAGATTTAACTCTCTCACTGCCAGTACAAACGTGTTCTGGAACCAGATCCAACACAGATGAGATTTCTGTCACTTCAGGTGGCATTGGCCACCAAACACACCAAAATCCAGGTAATTCACATGCCTCAAAAAGAACATTAATTGCCCCAAATCCCAGGTATCTACCTGGGGCTTTTTTAAAGACAAGTTTGGTGTCTATAACCTCCATTAATGCTGTAATTAGACTCTGTGTTCAGAACCACCAGCCGGTCTCCACAATCCAGTTACAAAGGGAACACATTCCATCAGGGAACTGTCCCAGTGCAAGGGCAGAGGGTCCCTTCCAGCCCTCTGGAAGCCCAGCACACCCCACACACTGTTCTACAGACACAACCAACAGGCCCTGGGCTTTCCTTACCCACATCCCTCACCAAAAGAGAAATCTTGTTTTCTTCGCACACCCTGGGCCACCTGCTCAATCCCAGCAGTGCCAGGAGGATATTTACCTTCCCAAATAATTCACCTTCCCAAAAGGCCAGGCTGGCTCTGGTTTTCCTGAGAATTCACTTCTCAGGCAGCAGAAAGTGAGATTGCAAAGGCACCTCACTCAAAGTTATAACTTCCCATTTCCCAACAATCCTTCTAGCAAACATCGCTCTTGGTTGCTGCACTTGCTCCCCCACCTCCCTAATAATTACTTTTTACCTCAATAGCAGATGCAGTTGCTTTCCTGTAAAAACCCAGAGTTGAAAGATGACTTCTTTCCCCCTTTGTGTGGGAAAACAGACAATATCCCATTGTTCCGAGTACAACACTCTGAGCTGTACTTTCTGCTCTGAACACACTGAAACTCTACTTGAGGCTACAGCAATTTCCATGCAGGAGGCAAAGGAGAATCTTGTATCTGATCTAATACAGGATAAATCAATGTGCACTCATTTGTTGTTTATAGCTCCCATCAGCTCAAGGAGAGACACTGTCCTAGAGATTCAAGGCTATCCACGCTGCCTTTGTAGATGGAAAACAGACACTGCACTTAGGAGATGTTTTGAGAGTTCTGTTCAAACACTTCCCAGGTGTTCAGGAGGGATGGGAAATCACTAAACCCTGGCAGATTCTCATCCCTCTCAGGACAGGATTTTGGGAAAGGCCACTCCAGGTTCACATCTCGCATCTTTGCCTTCCATAAAAATTCAGTTTCCAATTAGTCACTGCCCTGAGGCAGGGGCTGGGAGCTTAACTGGAGTTTGTATGGAGATGCCCAGATAAGATGTGCTAGGAAGGGCAGCAACACATTCATTATTGTGGAGCCAGGTGATGCAACAGCTTCACCCTGTCTCCTTCAGCTGCTGGAACTGCAAAGAAAAATTACCCAACCCCTACACAGCGCAGTCAGAAAACCACCAGCACCAGAGGGACCACATTTTTCTGGACGTGGTCTGAATTCCTGTCCACTTTGCAGGATTCTGACCCTCTGTGGTGGCTGCAGATGGGAGCTCCCTGGAAGCCCTGTATCCCAGCACAAGCCCAGCAAAGCAGAGTTTAATATTCCTCCCCATGCAAGTATTTTCTCTCATTAAATGCTTAAGAGCTGGAGGATTTGGGAGATTAATTTTTGCAGCTGGACATTTTCTTTAAGAATGTAATTTTCCACACAATTTTCTCCTTTAGCTCTCTTTTATTCTAACCGCAAGACACTCACTTACCCAGGAGAGGACTCTCCTGTAAGATTTGGAAAGGAATTCACCCCTGCACTTTAGTCCTTTCTTTTTACATCTGCTACAGGATTGCCTTCAGAAAACCCTGTTTCTACTTATTTCAACCCAGAAACTTGTCTCCAGTTCCAGGCAATCAACACCAAGAATCCACAACTACAAATTCATTTATCCAAAGACCTGACTGTAACAAAGTCAGGGTTGTTGTTGTTGTTGTTTTTTGGTGGGTTTTTTGTGGGTTTTTTTTTGTTTGTTTGTTTGGTTTCTAATTTAAAAGCACAAGAAGTTCCTTAAAAACCATGTGAGCTGATACACTGAACCACACAGGTACACAGCACTCAGTGACATGGTTGTGACAGGCTGAAGAATGGACTAAATTTTAGAGGATTTTGTGCACACAGGAACACAAACCAAGAGTGAGACTTAATTATTAGCAACCTCAAACATGTGATTGAACAAGGGGCAGCCACAGCCACTTTGTCTTTCCCCAAGTGTCACCTGGAAGAGGATGGTGGCTCCTTCACTGCAAACAGAGCCAGCCTATTCTGGAGACACACCTCAGTAAGTTTTGTGTTTAACCGGCTGTGAATCCCTTGGAGTTGATGATGGCCAGGACAGTAATGAGGGAGCTGTTCCTCCAAATTGTGGCTGAGTATTCAATTATGAGAGTTTAGGCAAAGGGAAGACAAAGCCAGAAGGAAAGAGCCTCCTGACCTTCCCTGTCCCCATGTCCTCGTCCTCACCCTGGCAGGCTCTCTCTCCCCTCACAAGGACTCCTCAAACACTTTTTCCCTGGAAAAGAAAAGCTTCTGACTGAAAACGTGACTTCACACAGTTGTGTTAATGCCATTTCAGGCCTCAGCAGCCAAGGGAAGGCAGAGCAGAGGGGACACATTTGATCCCTCACAGCCTCCACGAGACACAACTTCACTGCATTTCACAGCAGATTTTCTGTGCAGGCAAAGAGCAAAAGCTGGACTACACGTCCTGGTTTTTAAACAAGCTTACTTTTGCCAGTGCTGCTGTCAGTGTGCTCACACCCTGATTTAAGCTTCCCGCTTCCCAGAGATAAACCTGCCTTTCAAGTTGTTGATGCCAGCCTTCCCCTCCTAATCCTTCATCCCACCCTGGCTTCACAAGGCTCTCTATCATTCCCTATCGCTTCCATAAAGCATAAAGCTTTGTATTTCTGCAGCAAATGCAACTTTAACAGTGATCAAAACAGACAAATAAGAGACGTTTCATACGAAGGATCCCAGGAAATGAGTTCTCCAAAACCACACAGCGATCCTGTAAGAAGCACAAAATTGGTCCCTAAAGAACTTCCCTGTATTTCAATGCGGAGAATTTTATTTATTAATACATTCATTCTCATGTCTGTGCTTTAACACAGTCATGCTGGCTTCAAGCAATTGTTAAGCCTCACACAACTTCTTCTTTGAAGGGATGGGAGGCAGGGGAAAGAAAGAGGGAAGAGTGATTAAAATTAGTCACAAGGAATCCTATAAATACACCCGTGGACGGAGGAAGAACTCTCTCTTCTATATAACTTAAAAATAGAGGGCTAAACTTTTAAAAGACAGATGGGATGAAGCAAGGATAAAACAGAGCTTAGAGAAAGTCAGCTGGGCAATTTAGTCAAGGATCTGTATTGTGGGGTGGCAGAGGAGGAGGGAGGAAGAATCTTGATTATCTAAAATTAATTTCGGATTTGGGAAGCCAAGATCGAGAAAATTAAGGGAATTCATCTCATTGCAAGAGGAATCAAATCTCAGAGGCAGTATGGCACAGAGGTATAATGTGGAAAAAAGGAACACCTGGCCAGGAAATGATGCATTTGTTCCAAATGCTCAGCCTGTGGCAGCAAGGGCTGGAACAGGATCATAAGACCTGTGTGTGTGCACCTGCAACTGGATGTCACAGGTATTTGCTGGACAAAACTGCACAGATACATCCAGTGAGGTGTAACACCAACCAGAAACTCTCTGAACACGCTCACACACATCTGCCAGCCACATCCAACCTGCTGCAGGGTGAGGGCTTTAATGAAGACACACCAAGGAGAAAAGCAAAGCTTCTGAGGGATGGTGGTGGTTGTTTTTCCTCTCCCAGTGCTCAAAGGTTGGCTAAACACCCAGGCCAACACGAATATACTGCCTAAAGGTACTCCGGGTTCTTTGATAAGAACACAATAAAAATGTGGAAGGGATTTATCAACACTTCCCTTCTCGCAAAAATCATAATGTAAACTAGACACAGACAAAACAAGCCTCACAAAGTGCAGATGTTTATGTGCTAGGAAAACGCCACGTGAGATAACTGCAGCGGGACAGCGCCAAGGGAAGGACAGTGCAGGAAAGGGCTTAAGGTGACAGGGGAAACCACAGAATCGTGTGTTACAAACAGCCCTGGTAGGACCCGTCCGGCCCCGCGGTGTCACACGGGGCTGCGAGCAACAAGCGGCACAAGCAGCGGGCTCTGACCCGCTTTGACCCCAGCACACCGAGCGCCCGTCCCACTGGGAGAGGCCACCCCGGAGACACAAACACGGGGCAGGCAACGACAAAGGGCTCTTACTTTCGTTAGGCAGCTCCTCCCGGTCCAGCTCCTCCAGAGGGGCTGAGGCGCTGCTCCCGCTGTCGTCCAGGGTGAGGATCAAGGGAACATCATCGTCCATGCTCACCGCCATGCCGTCCCGGTGCGGCTGGAGCTGTACGGAACGCAGGCGCCGTTCCAGCGGGACGCGCGGCTGTCACAAGCTGTCCCTGCCCAGTCCTGCCCCGGGCCTGTGTGCCGGACACACGGACACGCCAGCCATCTCCGGATACCGCAGCTCCGCCAGCACCGAGCCCGCTTCCCGAGCAGCGCAGGACTCGGTGGGTTTGTGCCAAGCTCAGCTCACAACGCGAGGCCGGGGCCGCAGCAGAAACCGATGGTGGGCAAACTCGTGATCCCGCGGCACCGGGAGCGGCTGGCCCGGGGCCAGCATGGCGCTAGG
This sequence comes from Bombycilla garrulus, assembly GCA_013400315.1. Lineage (NCBI taxonomy): Eukaryota > Metazoa > Chordata > Aves > Passeriformes > Bombycillidae > Bombycilla > Bombycilla garrulus. The sequence goes on from VXBU01015508.1 coordinate 52,016, forward strand.
TGTGCCGGTCACGCATGGCTCCGTCCCCCGCCGTGCCCGAGCGCCCGCACCGCAGCCGGGACAGAGAACGCGGCGGCGCCGGAGCCCGCCTGGAGCCAGCGCACATCAACTTCCCGGAGGGCTTTTTGTAACTGCGCGATGCCACAAGGTCACGGGTTTCTCTAAAAGGCGATGGAAAAGGAAAATGAAGAGGGCCCAGACAGCGCCGCGGGGACAATTCACAGACGCTGTCCCTGTCCCGGGAGGGGGACACCGGCACGGCGCTGTCACCGCGCTGGGGAGGCCCGGCCCGCCGCCCTCCCCGCAGCCCTGGGTGAACCTGCTGCTCACCGGCCCCCCGAGCCCGCGGCCCCGAGACTCCCGGGACTCTCCAGNGAGAGAAGCGCAGACTGCTATTGGCTGCTCCAAGGCCCCGCCCCCGGGTCAGGGAGAGGAGCGGTCACCGGGCAACGGCGGAACGCAGGCGGGAGCGGCTCGGGGACCCTGAGGGGAACAGCTCGGGGACCCTGAGGGGAGCAGGCTCGAGGACCCTG
>VXBU01015508.1:63283-76025 GCA_013400315.1 Bombycilla garrulus
TCCGCCTCCCGTGCCAGGGCTGCCCGCATCCCCGCCAGCACCCCGAAATGCACCAGCATGGCCGGCACGTCCTGGAACTGGCCAGCGGGAAGTGGCCTGAGAGGCCGCAGGGCCGGAGGGATGACCCCTTCCCGGGGCTTGGGGACACGCAGGGTGGCAGCGCGGGAGCCCACGCTCACCTGCCCGATGCTGGCCAGCACGCCCCGCAGGTAGTCCCCGAACGGCCGGAGGCTCCTCAGGCGCCGGGCCAGGCGCTCCCGGCGCTGCCGCAGCTGCTCCAGCTCCCGCTGCAGCCGGGCGGCCTCAGNCCGGCCACCCGGCCAGCCCGGCCCCCAGCCCGGCACCTTGAAGGACTCAAATCTGAGGACGGCGTCGCGGTGCTGCTCTTGCCTCCGGGCCAGCTGCTGTCGGCGCTGCGCCAGGCGCTGAATCCGCTGCTGGAACTCCTGCGGGAGTGCGGGGTGCCAGGAGCATCGCCCCGCGCTGTGCATCCCAGGGTGGCAGCCCGCCGCTAGCTGGGGACACGCCTTCCCGCCTCCTGCTCCCCGTGGCACACCTGCAGCGCCCCTCACCTGCCGCTGGTTCTGCAGCTCCCGCTCCAGCTCCGCCACCTCCCGTCTCTTCAGGAGCACACGAGTGGACGGCAGGAGCTCGGCGGAGTCCCGCGCCGACACCGTCCTGCCCCGGGCTGCCCGCAGCTCGGCTGGGCTGCGGAGGGACAGCCCGGGCCGGGCAGCTGCCGCCGCGGCACGGGCAGGACTCCCAGGGGCCACCTCTGCCCCCGGGACTCAGCGCGGGGAGCCTGGCCCGCTCCCCCGGCTGGGCACGGATTGTGGGGACCACATGGGGTTAGCCCTGCCCGCGTTCATGTTCTTGCCCGCCCTCGTTCCTGCCCGTCTCTGCCACTTCAGCACTTCCTGGAGACCCCCAGCAGCAGTGTAGGCCCCAGGGAAGGACAAGTCACACCACAATCTCAGCTTTCTTGTGAAAATCTCAGCCCGGGGATCCCTCTGCCTCCCGCCCAGCCCATGGCTGCAGTGTCCCCTCCTCCCTGGGAGCCCCAGACGGGAACACTGTGCCCGCCCGGTGACACCCATCCTGGCGGTGGCACCCGGAGATGGGAACACAAACCCCGGTCACATGGCACACAGGACATGCTGCCCGGGTTGCCAACCCCTTGTCACTTGGCACGGGGGGGCAGAGGGGTCTCACTCACAGCAGCCGCAGCTGGTCCCAGAAAGCCGCTCGCAAGCGCTCCTCCAGCTCCGAGTCCATCTCGGGCGGTGCCTCCTCCTCGCCCAGGGGCCTGCGGAGGAGCTGGGACCGGGACAGCCGAGGTGGCGGCAGCACAACAGAGTTGCCAGGGGCAGCCAGAGGCTCCCGCAGCTCCCTGGGATTTTCCTGGCTTGGCTCCGAGCGCCGCTGCGAGGGAGGGCGCGGTGCTGGGCACAGGGAATGCACCAGAGCTGCTGGCAGGGAGGCTCCCACCCTCAGCCCTCAGGCCATCCCATCCTTGCACCCACACTCCATTCCCTCCAGCCCTCAGACCCCGCTCCAGCCCCTCAGGACCCTCTGTTCAGACTCCATGGCCCTTCAGAGACCACCGTGCACAGCCAGACCCCAACCACCGTCCTAACCCCTCCCTGTCCCCCTCAGCCTGCTCTGACACCCCAGGGGTGCCTCAGACCCCCTGACTTCCCCCACAGTGCAGACCCCACCTCTCTCTGCATGTCCCAGGAGTGCTTCCCTTCCACTGCACGGGGCATCAGATCCCCCGTGTGCCGTCAGGTCCCCTCTGTCTCCCCGTGTGTGTGCTCATGTCCCCATCACCCTACACACCCACACTTGATAAGGAACAGATTAACTCCTGGCTTGGACACAGAGCAACACTGCAGAAGGAATAGGGGAGAAATATTTATAATACAAACAATTCAGCCTCCCCAGAGTCAGCATCACCCATGTCCTGCCCACACACCCCTTCTTTCTTCCCTTGCCTGCCCCAGGACCACTGTGGCCCCATGGTGACTTTCTCCATGCCAGAGCTGCTCATGGGGACTGAGCCAGAATCCCACACAGGAATTTGAGTCTCTCACAGGCATCAAACTGAGGGGGTATTCCCATGTTCTGCCTGTGCTGGGTGTCACCTTGTTTTAGGGACACCCAAGACAAGGAGGAAAATGGAAGAGAAGAATGGAGAAACATGGCTGGGGAAGGACAGTGAAACTGTGGAAGGGAAGGTGGGGAAAGTGGTGGGAAGGCTCTGCCTGAAGTATCCTGGGACAGGACACTGACAGCCTGTGCTCAGCCACACACAGCGAGGGCCTGCTTGATGCTGGATTCCAGCTGGAGCTCCATGTGCTTCCTCAGGGAGGGACAGAAGCTGAGCTTCGTGTCTCTTCTCTCACTTCCTGTGTAGAGACCCCGCTATGGAGCTCGTCATCGTCACCTACACAGGGCACAGAGCAGCAGCATCTCAGCTACAACAGCCATCGAGGATTCCTCCCTCCCTGGGAGCTGCGCTGGGAAGACCCCCAGCTCAGCAGAGCAGGTGGCTGCTCACCTTCCATGAGGTGGTTCAGGTGAGCAGCCTGGGCCCTGCTCCCACCGACCAGCGCCATGGCCTCGTGCTCAGCACAGCTGCTCAGGGCCTCCTTGGAGCCCTTCCCCTCCTCGTCATCTTCAGAGTCCACCAGCACCAAGACATCCCCTGAGTCTGCATTCCTGGCAACAGCAGAGCGAGCTGGATGAGAGGCTGAGGAGAGAGAGCCTGTGCCCTGCCCCACAGGAAGGCCGAGTAGAGATGCCATGAGGGACCGGGCTGAGGAATGTCAACTCACCTGAATGCAGGACCTGAATGGGAGAGAAAGGAGGGACAGCATTAGAAACTGCCCCTCTGGGAGTGCCCCTGGTTTTACTGGACTGGACAGCCCCTGCTAACCTGCCTTCACCTCTGTGCCTGCCCCACACAGCCCCATGCAGAGACACAGACACGGAGGCGACCTGCCCAGATGTGGCACAGGCAACTTTGACCGAGTCTGGCACACAGGGAGGGACAGTGGTTCAGGGATGAAGCCCCAGGGAGGAGGAAGCAATCCCTACCTCTGAGGCACAGGAGGGGATTGTAGTACAGCACAACCCCGGTGACAGTGAGAACAGTCAGGATGGACAGGACCACCACAGCACCCACGACCCCAACGATGTTCACGGGATCTGCGGAGAGGGGACACAGATGGATGAGGAAATGTGCCTGCAAGCCCAAGAGCAGGTGTGCTGTGTCCCCAGGCCCTCGTGGCACAGCCCCACTCACGTTTCACGGTGAGGCAGACGAAGAGCTCCCGGAGCCCCACGGGGTTCTGGGCCTTGCAGACGTAGCAGCCGCTGTCGGTGGCCTGGGAGCAGTTCTGGATGGTGAGGCGGGACACGTTTCCCTCGTGGGCGATGAGGAACCTCCCCCCAGGCTGGATCTCCACCTCGGGCTGGGCGATGTCCCGCAGCCAGCTGAGCCGAGCTGCCGGCGTGCTCTCGGTCACCCGGCACGTCAGGGTCACGTTGTCACCCACAAAGCAGGTCTGGGGGGGCTCAGACTCCAGGGAAGGGAGTTCTGAACAGCCCCGGGGGGAAAGAAAACAAAAACAGGACTCAAGGAGGGAACACAGGCAATTAACATAACGCGCAATCAAGCTTCTGGCTGATTAATAATCATTAACAGAAGGGAGGCAGGTAGGAGTCTGGGAGTTGAGCGCTATGGGTTTGGCACTTGGCTCACTCAGGAGCCTCCCAAGGAGTGCCCTGAGCAGCTCTCATGGAGCTCAGTCCCTTCTGACAGCTGTCTGCATATCCCCAGGAAAAATGTTCTGAGGGTAGCCAGCAGGTGGATGGCAGAGAGGAGAAGAGAAGCCCAGGCATTATTCTCCTCAGGATCAGCAGAGCTTTTGGAGGATAAATACAGCCCAGATTTTCATCAGAATCCTGAGATGCCTGAAGGGCACACACAACCCTTAAACCCAACCCCACCAAACTCACCTCAAGCTGCCCACAGCCCCCAAACCACCTCTCACTTTCACACAGGTGTGTGGAAGCTTCCCACAGGTGAAAACACTGCTGGGGTGAAATGTGTTGGGCCCAAAACACAGCTCACCTACAACTCTGCTATCTCAGCTGCAGGACATCTGTGCCTCGTGCAGCATGTGTGCCCTGCCACGCTACCTCCTGGCCTCCCTGACCTCCTCAGTGCTCTGGAGAGCAGGGAATGGCCAGGGTACCCACCTGCCCCATGCTCACCAGCTTCATTAATAGTTAATAAGGCAGAAAATCCACTCACTTATCTCCACAGTGCAGGCAGGCTGCTCCTCCTTCACCACATGGCTGCCTACACACTTGAAGACTTTTCTGTGGGAGAGGTGGGAGCTGTTCAGCGTCTCCACATGGATGTCCGAGGAGCTGGTGGAGCTGATGACCCAGCTGGAGTTCTCCAAATCCTGCCCCTCTTCTCTCCAGTGCAGGGTGGGGTGGGGGTACCCCCCGGGCCAGCTGCAGAACAGCTGCAGCATCAGCCCTGAGGAGGAGGTCTCAGCCCAGCACTTTGGGGATGCCTGTGGTGGATCTATTGGCAAGGACAGCACATGGTCAGAAACAATGGCAGGGCTGGAATTCATTTGCCATCATTCCCCTTGAAAAATCTTTCCTGTTTCCCTGCAAGTCTTGCTCCCTGACCTGATCCCAGGTGTGCACAGCTCTAAGGGACAGCCAGCAGGGACCAAGAGGGGCTGCCACAGTCCCCACAGCCAAGCCTTGAGGGAGGGAAAAAATTACTGCCACAGCTTTATCCAATGGAAATGAGATAAACACAGTGGGAGAACGAAATCCCACTGCCCTGGTCCTCATGGCACAGCTGCCAGGGAGGGACACTGAGTTATCACTGGAGAGCAAGGCACAGTCCTGGCTCTCTCCCAGCTGTTCCTTCCACACACAGATCCACACACGTGCTGATTTAATAGCCACAGAAATTCTGGACTCTGATCAGGCAGAAAGAACACGCTGTACCCCTGAGTGTACCTAATGCAGTGCAGAACAGGACCTCACCCCAAGATCAAACCAAAGCAAGCCCCACACCAGAGGTGTCAGAGAGATGTCTGAGACTTATTTTGGGGAGCATTTATTCAGGGAAATTTGAAATTACTTCAATTAATTAAAAAAAACATCATGGCAAACCCTTGTGTGAGCTGCAAGAACACACCTTCCTGGGGCTTGGCTCTCCAGAAACTGTACACACACCTCAGGTGATCTTTGAAACCACCCAGCTCTGTCAAGAAAGTTCTCTGCAACACTCCCTGTGTCCCATCTCTGGGGAGGATCAAACTGCTCCCAAACCCTGGCTGGGGTTAAGAGGGCATCCTGTCAGCCTGAACCAGCACAGGAGGGGCACAGCCCCTCTAGGATGGCCAGGGGGGCACAGCCCCTCCAGGATGGCCAGCCAGAGCTGTGCTGACCTCAGGAACACTCTCCTGAAGCCATCAGTTTTAGATCCTGAACTCTCAGGCTCTCCCAGCACAACTCTGTCTAAAGAAATCTTCTCCCACAAAGTTAACAAAGCAAAATCTAAAAATCTCCGACCTCCCAAAACAGCAGCAAAAAGGACCTGTTGTGGTTTGAGCCACAGAAGAACCAACAGAGCTTGCATCAACCCACACACAGATGTGCCAAGGAATCCCTGCAGGTGTGGAACTGCAAGACTCTTTCACAGGTGCTTCCCATCCAAAGCAAACACAGAATCACAGCCCCAGGCACGGCTGCACCCTTGTCCTGTCACTAGAATGTTTACTCTACTGCTTGTGGGATTTTCAAAGTGCAGTTTCAAACACAACCAGAACCATCCACAGGGTGGGTTGAAGACTGTCAGCTGGTTACTCCCACACAAAAGCTCTACATATCCTGGGAGGCTCTTCCACAGCAGTGCCATGTCTGTGTCCGAAATTTGCTCCAGTCCAGCATAAGATGTTCCACCAACAGAGACTGTGAAAAACCGTGGCTCTGCTACAGGTCAGAGGTTAAACTTCTAACTTTTGCTAATGCTTCTCCTGCTGACCTAAAGCATCTCCAGAAATCCCTTTCTTACACATTAAAAGGTATGCCCCCATCACCTTTGTCACACTTGGAAATTAGTTGAGACAATTAATTCCAGACTAGTAAATGAAGCTCAGAGTGCAGCACCAACACCTGGCACCCCACATACAAGTTTTTTGCTCCCCAGTGTCCTGCCCCAGATTTGGGGCTCCCCATTCCTAAGCCCAGTGCCTACACATCTATCCCCTGAAGCAGCCTGGGGTTCAATCCCTCCACACCCCATCTGCACGTTCCTTGCTGCAGGAAGAGAATTCTTATTCCTGTAAACTTTCAAGAGGTTAATCTGTACAAAACAGGTGCAGTGTTTACATACAGGTAGAAGGAAGGAACACCCTCAAGGCAAATAGGTCTCATTCATGGGAAGAGCAGTAAGAAAGGAAGGGGCAAAGAGAGTTCAGAGGGTCAAAACGGGAAAAGCAGTGGATTTGCTCTCTTCTCAATCCTGAAGAGACCAAGAGTGGCACCAGGCACAGGACCTGGGCTCCCTGCTAATCTGGAGGGGGCTGTTTCCATGGAATATATGAGGCATCAGGGCAAAATAATGGTTCCCTGGCAGAAGCAGGAAAGATTAACAGGTTTGAACGCTTTCCAGCCCGAGGTTCACCTGTGCTCCCAATATTTCTAAGGGGATGGATGGATGAAACAGAGCTGGAAAAGGCAGAGAGCACCAGAAGGCACAGAAAAGCTGAAAGAACTGGCCCATGCTGATAACAGGTACGCTCTCAGGAAATTGCTCCCACATAAACCTGAGGAGTTTCGTGCTTCCACCTATGTAAGACTCCTCAGCTGAGAGGAGTTCTCCTGCTGAAAGGATGGCAGCAAGGAATGCCACAGCACATCTATCCCAAAGAAGGGAAAGCAGACAGCAAGCGGCAGCCCCTGCCCCAAAGTTTATGGAGACTCAAGTCAGCGAGATCCTGAGGGAAAGGGTCCCCCTGGAACAGCTACAGGGAATGGAGGATGTGCCCAAAAACTCGTTTATCACCAGCAATGAAGAGACACAGCGAGGACTTGAGAGCTGGCATTTCCCTTGCATATGCCAGATCTGTGACAGGCCATTTGGACACACATTTTGGTGCTTGTGAGCGGATGTGAGAGAGATTCTGCACAATAAAAGCTGTCTGCACTTCCTAAATATTATTTTTCCACCCATGCCAGACGAATTTGGGGATGTGGAAGGCTGAGGGGAGGAAGCTCAGCTGTAGGGATGACTTACTGGCCACCACGAGCTGCACCCTGTGCTCATGGTCCGTTCTGTTCAGCACTTCCCTGCAGGTGTAGTTGCCCTCATCCTGCAGACGCAGCTCCGTGATGCTCAGGGAGCTGTTGTCCACCAGGGAAAAGCGGACGTCCGGGGGGAAGGAGACCCTCGAGGAGAAGAGAGGTGGGAAGGAGAGCGGATCCCCTTGGAACCAGACCACCTCGGTGGCTTCCTTGGACACGTTGCGGCACAAAAGGAGGATGCTCCCTCCCACCTGCCCAAAGACCACTTCATCTGTTCCTGCAAGAGAGAAGGAACGGCGTTAGGGATGGAGGGAATGGGCAAAGCCACCTTCTGCCAGCAAAGACCTGGATATCTGACCTACGTCAGCCCTCTGAGGTGCTCGTTAGGGAATTGCTGAGGGACCTCCGAGTGACTAAAAGCATCCAGTGCAGACGGGGATCAGGTAAAGGGACACAGCTCCCTGCTCCCATCCCCTCAGCCCGCGCTACCTGCGGCCTCCCGGCGCGGCACCAGCCTCCAGACGCACAGGGCGAGGAAGAGCCGCGCCGGCGGCATCCCGCCGAGGAGCTGCATGGCCGTGCGCCCTGCCAGAGCCCCGCGGAGGCGGTGCCGCCCGGCCGCCGCCCCGGCGAGAGGTCTGGGGAGGGCGGGCGGGCGTGCCCGGCCGGGGGGATCCGCCCGCCGGGGCCTGTGAGGGGCCCGCGGTGGGGTCGTCCATCGGGTCCCGGCGCCTCAGAGCCGCGGGTGTGAGCGGTCGCCATCTTGAGACCCCCGTGCCCCCGCCCTGGCCGCCATCTTGGGGTCACCTCACTCCCCCCTCGGCTGCGTGAGGCGGCCCCGGCAGAGCGGGAGTGTTTGAACCCAAGAGAGGGGTTCTCTGAGTGCGCTTCCCTGAGTGGTGTTCAAGCGACCCCGCGTCCAGAGAGCTGCTCTAATCCACACACTTAAAAACACCCCACAAGCAGCGGAGCGGGAAGAGCAGAGATAAACGGTTATTCATCTGTGTAACCCCGCAGCAAGGCTCGCAACCACGCAACTATCCTCGGGTTTCTCCAGGAAACCTTACACATGGCAGCTTGGAAGTACCAAGGCGTACGTGAAGCAGAGCGCTGAGACCCACAGGGTCCTGGCACATTAATTATTCATTAACCTAATTAGCGGTAGGTGTGACAGTGCTGGCCCAGATAACCAGAGCTCGGCCGGCCCCGTCGGCTCCGCTTGGGAGCGCCATAGAGCTGGCGCGGGAGAGGCCAGCGGTGCGTCCCCACCAGTGGGAGGGCAGCATAGCGGCGTCTCCACCAATGGGAGAGAAGCATAGCGGGCATCTCCACCAATGGGAGCGGAGTGGGGCGGTGCCTCCGCCAAGGGGCACGGGGTTCGTCTAGCGCGGAGCCGCCTCAGCACAATCGTCGCCATGCCGGTGGATCTAGCCAAGTGGGACGGGCCGCTGAGCCTCGCCGAGGTGGAGCAGAAGCCGGCGCACCCGCTGAGGGTCAAGTATGGCTCCGTGGAGATCGACGAGCTGGGCAAGGTGCTCACGCCCACTCAGGTGAGCAGCACCCGGCCCTGATCGCGGGGGTTGGCGCAGCAAAATGGCGGGACGCGGTCGGGCCTCTTGCGCTGTCGCTCCTGCAGCCGCCGCCGGAGCTTCAGCGGGTGCGGGGACAGAGAGAGGGGCTGAGCTCTGGGAGCGGCCTTGCTGCGGGGGTGGCCGTGCCGCAGGAGAGTAGGCCCGTGGCTCTCGCAGGTAGGGCCGGCTGGCATGAATGGCCTTGAACCCCTCGGATATCGCTGCCAGCGCAGGCCGTGCTGGCCCGGTGTGCAGGGTAGGTGGCGCTCACAGCGGGGCCGGTGCTAACGCGGTCATCCCTGCAGGTCCAGCATCGCCCCACCAGCATCGAGTGGGACGGCTGCGATCCCCAGAAGCTTTACACCCTGGTTCTCACAGACCCTGATGCGCCCAGTCGGAAGGACCCAAAGTTCAGGTAATGGGGATGGACAGCTCCGTGTCTTGTGTGGGGAAGAAGTAGCATCTCTCTTGGGCTGAACAGAGGCTTAGGGAGGAGGTGTGATTGTGCTCTGCCTAAGGTGCAGCTGTGGGGCTGTGGCTTGCCATCGAAATCGTGTCCTTGCATCTCTCCTTGAGCCAGGGACAGCAGCTGCTCTTATCAGGGATGTTCACAGGTCTTGTAGTTGGAGCAGCACAGCATTTATTGATCTAATTTAGGACATATGTAAGTTGTAATTAGGTCTTTGCTGGCAGCAGAATATTAAATCTGGGAGCAGCTCACCTTCCTCAAGTCAGCTTCAGCAGTGTGTGGAATACCCACTCTCAGAGGTCATGCTGTGCATCCTAACGAAGCAGTGCCTGCTCTGGGACTGGTGCTCTTCGGGTTTGGCGAACCAGGAGTGGCAGCTGTTTGTTTACCCCATGTTGACAGCTTCATGGAAAAGCAACAGCTTGGAGTGACAAAGGGTCTTCTAATCTGCAGCTCTGCCACCTTGATTGTTTGCCTTCTCCTTTCAGGGAGTGGCATCACTTCCTGGTGACCAACATGAAAGGCAACAACGTGGGCAGCGGGACGGTGATGTCGGATTATGTTGGCTCCGGGCCTCCCAAGGGAACAGGTCGGTACTTGAGCAGTTCCCACGGGCAGCAGGATGGATCACACCCAGTGCAGAAGGGCTGGGGGGGGAAGCCTGCAGGAACCTGCCTGTGGAATCCATCCACACAGGATTGCCGGGGGCTGCACAGCCAGCACGAGCAGGGATCAAACCTATCCAGCGCATCTTCCCTAAGCTGCCCTAAGCTCCAGCACGCCTTGGCAGCTGTGGGCTCAGCTGGGAGCTGTGCTGGTGACACTGTCCCTCCCCGCAGGGCTGCACCGCTACGTGTGGCTGGTGTACGAGCAGCCGCAGCAGCTGGCCTGCAGCGAGCCTGTGCTGTCCAACCGCTCCGGGGACAACCGCGCCAAGTTCAAGGTGGCCGCTTTCCGCAGCAAGTACGGGCTGGGCGCACCCGTGGCGGGCACCTGCTACCAGGCCGAGTGGGATGACTACGTGCCCAAGCTCTACGAGCAGCTCTCGGGGAAGTAGGGCCGGGGCCTGTGGGGCACTGCAGCAGCCGTGGGTGGGCTGGGCACGGCGCTCTAGTTGTGTTTTGTTAATGAGTTGAACGCAACTGTCCCGCTCTGACTGCTGGAAATGTCACTCTGTCGCTGTCCCTGCTTGGTGTCCCCGTGTCCAGGCCTGTGCTGATTGCCGTGGTATCCTAGCTTAGTGAGCTGCTGATGGGTGTCCCTAGAAGGGCCGCTCCCTCCAAGCTGACCTGCTTAAGGGAATCAAAAGCCTTTGTGAATTAGTGTCAATTCAGGGGGTCTCTGCTGTCTTGGGATGGCTTGAAGTAGCAGGGGTGTGGGTACACAACCACTTTGGGGCAGGTGCTGGCTGCGGAGAATCCCTTTTCCGGAAGAGGAGAGGGCAGCCAAAGGGAAACTTCCTCCCCTTTTTTTTCTTTTCCCCTTCCTGTGTTTGGCCAGTGCCTCCATGTCACCACTACAGTAGTGAAGGTGCAGCTCGAGGTGGGGGCAGGAGCTGGCCTAGAGCACTTCTTTCTGTTCTCTGCTGCCACTCAAAGCTGAGACCACTTTGTTTTGTTCAGTCCTGTGGTGATCTGCCCTGTGCTCACAGTACAATTAAAAACTTCCCAAGGTACTTGGTGCGCTTGTTTGTCTTCTTGGGGGACGAGGGCAGTGCTCAGGGAGCAGGGGGGTGGTGTGTTCCTGGGATGAGGCTGGACCCTGTGCCCCAGGCTCCCCATTCCTGGGACTCACTGATGCTGGAGGGACACAGCTCAGAGCCAGCATGTCTTTTTATCTTAAAGCATTCCCAGCCTTCAGTTCCTTCCCAAGGAGGCTCCTTCCCTCCACAGGAGCCCCACATCACCACGGCAGATGTGACACCCCAGCACTCAGCCTGGGCACCGCCAGCTTCACTAATCCTCAACCATTTCCCGCCCAGCTGCAGGTGCCAGGTGCTGCCTGCTCCTCCAGCAGCTTTGCAGTGAGCCCTAGGGTGTCTCCTGAGTGCCTAGAGCAGAAACGAGCCTCTGGTAGAGCCTGATGGCTGAAAAAAGGTAAAAAAGGTGAAGCCAATACAATTCAACTTCATGGACTCGGGAGCCTTCCCCCTTTTTACAAGGTGCTGTGTCGAAGCTCTGCAGTGCTGTGGTCTGACAAACAGGAACCGGCAGCATCCCTATGAAAACTGGGGACTCCAGAACTCAGGTGGATGGATGGTGCTGCCCCGGGGCAGTTTTACCAGCCCAGCAATTAAACATTTCACCAGCATGGATGGTTTTCCAGGAACATGTCCCCAGCTGCTCCAGAACACCAGAGTTAAGGCTGGAGCGGCGCTCGTGAGGCTGATCCAACCTGGGACTGCTCAGGCTGGGAGGAGGACATAAAAAAATAAAAATCCATTACCCTAAAAGCCTCCACTGTGAGGAAACCAAGCCCTGAGGTTCCTCCAGCCCCAGGCTCAGGGACACCTGTGCAGTGGGACACCTGGAATGTGTCCCCTCCCCATCCCCACCCTGCACCTGTGCTGGCCACGAGCCTCCCCTCCTGCAATGACACAGCCAGGCATTGTGATGAACACTTTTATTTACAAATATAATTAAAAGCTCTGACAGTTATTCATGCTCTTCCCTGGAACCTGAAAAATGTTTTTGTTGTTTTGTTGGTTTTTTTGTCCTTTTTTTTTTGTTGGTTTTTTTTTTAAAGTGCATGCAAAAGAAGTAAAGCCTTTTTTTTTCTCTTTTTATTGTAAGAAAATACACAGTTTGAAAGTGTGAATAATGCAATATTTATGACCAAGATCATGGGATTGGGGGTGGACTTGGGGGAGGAACAAAAACAAAAACAAAAAAAAACCCCAAAAAAAACAAAAGAAAAACTGAAAAGGGCTGGGATGATCTAACAGACAGTGTTGAGCTCCAGAACAGAACTGGAGAGTGGGGAGTGGCTGGAGCAGGAAGGGAGGTGGGGAAAGAAGTAAAAAAATTTTTGATCAGAGAAACAGTTAAAATACAATATGAAAATAAGTAAAAGCTCTCCTTAAATTCCTTCTATACACAAAATACACGATTTGACAAAGCCCAATTTTGTGCTACTGGGATCCTGTGGGCTCATTTAAGTGTATTCACATTCTCTGCGACAGCAGAAAATGATTTATGATACAATCAAGAATATGCCCAGGGGCCAGGGCTCGTCCCTGCTGCCCCTGGCATGGTTCTCCTAAAAATCACCACGTCATCGCCCGCCCTCCCCACCCCCAAAAAAGTAATAATATGTCACCACTGATATGTACAGCACGATTAATTTTTTTTTCTGT
>VXBU01015508.1:76074-153426 GCA_013400315.1 Bombycilla garrulus
ATTTTTTTATTATTTAATTATTCCTGATGAATAAATACCAAAAAAATAAAAATAAAATTAAATTATGCAGCAGCTAGTTAAGGTAAGGCTGCGGATTCAGTCTCTCTCCCCCTGGGATCGTAGATATCTTTTAATTATTAATATTTTTTTGCTTGTACTTTCATTGATTGGTGGTAAAATGAGTGATTGCTCAGAAGCAACATACATCCACTTGGTGGCTTTCTTTTTTTTTATGTTTTTTTTTTTTCTCCATTAAAATTGTCTCCAAAGTTTTCACTGAAACATTTTTAATCATTGCACAGAGACATCAATACTGTGACATACTATGGAAAAGACTGCCAGGAGCTGTCCTGCACCGAGACGTGATGGGGGGAAAGGGGCCCCTGATGGATAAGAATATACAGGCACTGGTCCGACACGATGTCAGTAAGAGAGACAGAAAGAGAGAGAGCACGCCCGTCAACATGGGGAATGTTGGGTTTGCAAGTTTCATCCTTACTCTGCTTTTTGTGGTTTTTGTTGGTTTTGTTTTGTTTGTTTGTTTTTTTTAAATGGTAAAGAAATTTAACCTCATCTATAGTCCTCCTTGGGATATTCTAATGTGACCAAATTCCCGAAGCCCATCCGCAGGCTCTCCATGTCAAACGTCTCAATCTCTCGCTCCTGCCTTTCCAACAGAAACTTGATCCTCTCGCTGCGTTCCTTCTGCAGGGCGGCGTGCTCCTCCTCGATCTGCAACGAGCACAGTCAGCAGCCCCAGCACGACTCCTGCCCCGCCTCCCCCAAATCCCCTGGGGAACCCACCTTCTGTTCCAGGTGTGCCCTGCGCAGCGACACCCGTTGCTCCAGCTTCTGGAGTTCCCTTTCGTGCTGTGCTTCTGTCTGCATCTTGATTTTGCTCTGGTAGGCATTGAGCAGCTCCATCTCCTGCTGGAGTTGCAGTCTCAGGGCTTGGCATTCTGCTTCCTGGGCCTCGTCCAGCCGGAGCTGCGAGAGCATCGGGAAAACAACACTCCTTGAATTCCCCCGCTGGGAATTCCTCTGCTCCCACACAAGTCACACACCTCTCCTCCTTCCCAGAGCTGCTGGTGGTGGCGGCACAGGGAGAAAGCAGGAAAGGCTCCATGAACAGCAGCCTCTGCTCACACTGAGGGCAGAGCCTCAGGTGATCCAATCCTGAACTCCAGCACGCCAGGGGAGCAGGGGAAGGGCGTGTGTTCCACAGGACATTTACTCCAAGAGGGAAAGTGCCAACTGGTGTGTTATTTAAGCAGTTTTTATAATTCAGTGGCTTCTCCAGTGGCTGGAGAAGTCCCCCAAGGGTGCCCTGAGCCCCCTGCACGTACCGCCTGCGAGGCCATCATCTCATTGATGCTCTGCTCGTACTGCTCGGCCAGGATGGCGAGCTTCCGTGTCTGCTCGTCCTTCAGGCTCTTCAGAATTGTCTTGTGCTCACTTTTTGGAGTTACTTCCAGCTGGTGATTCTTCAGTGCTTTGTACTGCTTAGTTTGGACTTTGCATGTGTCCTGGAACTGCTTTTTGATCTGCATTTCCATAGCCTGCCAAGGAAGGAACAATGTGAAGAGGGCGAAGGGCTTTGGGAATGGAGAGGTTGTGGGGTGGTGGGAACCACAGCGCCTCTGTGAGTGCTCCCCACAGGGATTCACCAGCAGCAGCAGCTCAGGCCCTGCTGCAGCCTGGCCAGCAACAGCACCCACTCAGCCCAGGGCACTGCCACCCTCTGCCCCTGCTTCCTGCAGATCAGCCAGCCCAGCACCTGCCTCCCAAAACACATCTGCTTTCTCACAACATCATTCCCCTTCCATGTCCTTCCCACCTCAACCTTGCACTATGTAGAGGTTGCAGATCTGAGAACTAGCAAGGGTGACAGAGTGACAGCAATGTGCCTTCTCTCTGGTAACCAGTGACCCCAGGGAACAGCTGGAGCTGTGTCAGGGAGGCTGAGGTTGGATTTCAGAAAGGTTCTTCTCTCAGAGAGTGTGGGCACTGCCCAGGCTCCCGAGGAAATAGGCACAGCTCTGAGGCTGCCAGAGCTCCAGGAGAGTTTGGACACTGCTCCAGGGATGCCAGGGTGGGATTTTGGGGTGTCTGTGCAGGGACAGGGGCTGGACTCCATGATCCCTGTGGGACCCTTCCAACTCAGGATATTCTGTGATCCTGTGACACTGACAGGAGGAAAATGCCTCTTCCACAGAGAGCAGCTCAGAGGTTTGTAACCACCCTGGGGTGTGCACAGAGCTCAGTACAAACTCACAGTGCTCTGTGCTCTCTCTGGACTCTGAAAGCACCACTCACCCCCTTTCCTCATCGTTCTAAGCTGACACCAGTGAGGGCCTGACCAACACACAGCTTGTCAGAAACAGGTTCTGTAACACTTTGCTTAGCACTGGACTATTTTACCCAACAGCCTCAAGCAGCACAGCACTTTAAAAACCCTCTGTGAGCTCTGGACTATCCCAGCCCACAGCCTCCCCTATCCACAGCTGCTCTGTGCAAAGGGAGGGGACGCCAGGCAGAGCACAGGGTGTGGAGAGCAGCGGGTGTTGCACAGAGGAGGAGGAAGGAAAGCTTGCAGCACCTTCAGGTTCTTTGGTTGCTGCCGGAGCTCCATGAAATGCTTCCTGTGCAGCTCCCGCTCGCGCCGCTTGTTGTACTCCAGCTGGTTCTCGAGCTCGGTCTGGTGCTGCAGGCGGATGAGGTCCATGCGCAGCTTCTGCAGCGTGTGCAGCTGCCGGTACTCCAGCTCCCGCGTGGACTCGTCGTGCCGGATCAGCATGGCGTGCTCCATCTCCTTCTGCGTCCGCTTCTTGTTCAGCTCCTGCGGCACACACACGGCTCAGGGCCAGCCCGCCTGCAGGGCGAGCTCAGGGCGCTGCCACTGCTCCAACAACAGCTGGGACTGCTCGTGTCGCAGGGAAACACAACCCAGCAGCACCGTGGGGTGCTGAGTGACCACCTAGGGACCGACCTTCCAGNTCCATCCTTCCTTCCCTCCATCCATCTATCCTTCCTTCCCTCCATCCATCTATCCTTCCTTCCCTCCACCCATCTATCCTTCCTTCCCTCCCCTGCTGCTCTGGCAGCTCTGGGACGGCCCCAGGAGTCCCCAGCAGGTGGCACCAGGACCCCACACAAGCTCTCTCTGTGCCTGCAGAAACTCGCAGCAGCTTTCACCGAACACATCCCACGCTGCTCAGGACTGGGGGGACAGAAACGGGGCTCCTGCCTGGTTTGAATGCCCCTGTGCCCCTGGTGGGATTGGGAATGAGCTGCCCCCCCTCACCTGCACTGGAGTGGCCAAAGCACAGGTCAATGGCTCTAACACCACCTCAGGTGAGAAAATGAATTGTCCAGTAGGGATTTGGCCCAAGGTGCAGCACGTTTTTAAAACGAGGCTGGAGCCCCAGGCTCAGAGGGTTTTGCAGCGCTCACCAAGAGCTCCTGCACAGAGTGTGCACAGTCCGGGATAACCTTCCCCAAACTACAATCCCAGGAAGGGCAAGACCCCAGTTCCCCCCCTGATTACTGCAAATATTTGTGTCTCAAGGTGTCAGCCACACCCCGCGCAGCACGGAGCTGACTCCAACTGTCCCTTCACAGCCGGCGCTGGCGCATCCCCGATCCAGGCTCCGGTTACAGCCAGGCACAGCAGGGCTGCCCCACCCCACACCGTGCCCTGTCCAGCCCGGGGAGAGCCCAGTACGGCCTCAGCCTAACCAATTTCTGCAGGAGAAGCAAAAAAATGTAATTATTCTGAGCTGCTGCTCGCATGTGGTAATCCTGTTGTAACTCACAACAGGAGCACCTGCAAACTTCAGCCCCAGGGGCTGCTACACCTGGGACAGGTTTGAGCTGAGAGGACGGGGAGGAAACAGGGCCAGGGTTTCCCTGTGCCCTCTCGGTCCTAAGGGTGTAGCACGTGTTTGTATTTAAGGCAAACTCGACCCCTGACAGCCAGGATTAAAATTTTCATGTCCTGGTGTGCCAAAATCCCACTGGCACTGGGGCAAGTGGGGCACTGAGCAGGCAGGGAGGAGCTGTGGCACGTGTCCCTTCATCTCAGGAGAGCTCAGGCAGCCTCTCCCAAGCCCATTCCACACCTGATTTCAGTTCACACAGCATAAACACACACAGTCATTCCACCTCCCTCAAACACTTTCCCATTTGCACAAAAACAACATCTGTGGTTAGTTAAAATACGGAAAACACATTTTGAAAGTGTTATTTACTTCAGGTGATCCAAGCAGTTAGTACTGGCACATCTGAATTAGCAGGGATGTAATTTTCAGGGAATAAAAACTCAGATCATTCTGAAAATCAGGTCTCTCATAAGAGCTTCAATGTGCTCCTGGTTAAACGCCATGCTAGGTAACTGAACTCTGTCCTCATCCCTGCCACAGAGCTGACATGCTGTCAGATAAGGGTGCTCAAATCTGGATTTTTGGAGTCAATTGTTTTCAGGGTGCCTGGGTTGAGACATCTGCATCTCAGCAAAGCAGCTTAGCAGCCCAAGGCACATCTGCATCCAAGGGCAGCAAAGCTCTGAACAAGCACAAAATATCCTGGAAAACCTGAAGGTAGCAGGCCAACTACAACTGGAAATTTCTGACCACTCCTCACTCAGTTTTCACTAGAATACCCTCTCATCTGACAACTAGCATAAAGGAAGAACTCAGACACTACAGTGATGGCCACAGGAACATCTCCAAGTGGAAGCTCTTTCTCCAAAGTGGTGTTTGACCACAGGCAGCCTCGAGGCAAGGGGCAAAAACCAACGAGGGGAAGCAGGATGTGAAAAGCTGCTCCTTGACAACCACAGCTCTCCCTGGCCCTCCCCACAGCCCAGACTGGGGCAGGACCCCAAACCCAACCCTCAGGAGCTGGGATGAGGCATCAGGCCTCAGGGGCCCACAGGGTGTTTGTGCCTGCAGTCAGCACTGCCACCCCTCACCTGATCAAAGCAGCCACAGCTGCAAGGAAAACCATTCCCCAAAACACTTTTTCTTACATTTTTCTCAGCTCTTTTCAGCAACTAGAAACACAAAGCCCTAACTTCAGGCAAGACACGAAGCTAAAGCAGTTAAAGGAAGGCTGGGAGAGAAGTGAGGAGTGCCATACTTCCCGAATGTTCTGCTGCTCCATCTCGTGCCTCTTGATCATCGTTCTTCTCTTGAAGGAACGGCAGTTTTTGTCGTAGAAGAGTCTCTGCTGGCTGAGAAGCTGGGCCTCCTCTTCAGCCTGTGTGTGCTGCAGGTTCTCTTTGTGTTTGGATATCCTTTCTTGCTTCTCTTTCTTGGGCGTGCTGTGGTCCTCATTCATTTCCTGCAGGGTCAAAACAAGGCTTCCTTAGCACCACAGGACCTGGGGGCCCTTCCTGGCTCCTCCTCTGCCCTTCAATTGATGAAAGGACACCAAATTCCTGCTCCAGAACCAGCAGAACCCGACCCATCACCTGGCCAGGCTCAGCCCTGCTGCCCCTACAGCTGTACCAGAACCCACACCAAGAGCAGGAGGAGAAGTGGCCACTGAGCTCCTTGATAATCATTTTCTCACCTCTACCTTAACAGCAGATTATTTTTGCAATGTGGTGGAGTGCGCTCCTTAAATAATGCATTTTGGCACAGATAAGCTACATGTGAAGTTACTTCTCTTCCTAATTTATGTAAGTGATCACAGGGCTTTTAGTCAAGGGACATTGAATGGCTGCTCTGATTACTTGGAAAAAAAAAAACCCAGATGAGGAGAAAAGGAAAGAAGAACTCTCTGTGAAGTCCCATTTTCCCTCATCACCCTTGGTTTCAAAGATTCTGCTCTACAGCAAATTGTGAAGGCACCTGTAGCCACCCTCACAAATTGTTCTGGAAATGCTGCCAGATGCTCCCAGTTCCTCAAAATTTACTTGCTGAGAATCCAAATTTGCTTCCAAGGCTGACAGTATCCCTTAAACCCCTGGGCTGGCCCAGGTTTATCAAAAGGAGAGCCTGGTTTGTGTTCATTCCACACCCCTTCAGCCCTGAAAATGAGGGTTTCTTGCCTCTTTAATCTTTTCCTTGCAAAGCTTGTATTGTTTCTTCTGACTTTCTAAAAAGGTCGCCAGGTCTTTCTTTTGCTGAGCCAAAATCTGTTGCTGGAATTTCTTTTCATCTGCTGCAGCTGCCTTTGCCTGCAACGTACAGAGAGGAGAAAAGAAATAACAATAAAAAAAAGAAGGTGAGTGAGCAGGTGCAGAATCCAGCACAAATCAGTGTCGTGGTTTTTGGTCAGTCATTTTGGTGACTGTGCTAGACAAAGCCGTGAGCACTCAGCCACAGGAAAGCCGCTCACAATAAATCTGAGGGCTTCCTTGTGCCACCAAACTCCCCCAGAGGTCATGACCACACCAGTTTGTTATTATTTATGTGGTGGTTTTTAGACTCAGTGATGGTTTTGTCACCCCTCAGCTCCCACCAAGGTCCCCACAGCCCCTTTTATGCACCTGTGGCACTGTGGATGCCAGCAGAGTGCCCATCAGCCAGAAAGGTGACTCGAGGCTGCTTCAGCAGGGAGCACAAGGTCACAGAGTCACAGAATCACCAGACTGGAGGAGACTTTTAAGGATTATCCAGTCCGCCCCATTCCCTGACTCCTCAGCTAAACCCTGGCACCCGGTGCCAGATCCAGTCTTTTTTCAAACACATCCAGGGATGGTGACTCCACCACCTCCCCAGGCAGACCATTCCAGTACTTGATCACTCCTTCTGTAAAAAACTTGTTCCTAACATCCAACCTAAACTTCCCTTGGCCCAGTGTAAGACTGTCCTCTCATTCTGCACCTCAGACCACGGGTTCGAGCAGCAACTCCCCCCTGGAGACCTGGATTCTCCGGTCCCTCAGATCCTCAGGGACATCTCCCTGCACTCACCTCCTTCTCCATCACAGCCACCTGCTTCTTGGCCAGCTTCTCCAGCTCAATGGACGAGTTGTTGGCGTGCGTCTCCACCTCCTTCTGCAGCTTGAGGCGGTGCTCGTCCATCTCGGCCTTCAACTTGTTCTCCAGGGCGATCAGCTGCTTCTGGTGCTGGCGCCGCATCCGCTTATATCCTGACATCTGTTCCCGCAGCTCGTTCTCCTGCTCATGCTCATGGATCTGTCTTGTAACCTGGGGCAGGAACAACCCAACAAGTGCCCCATGGCCTCTCTTACCACACTGGCTGCTGCCTGGAGCCCCAGCCCTGCCCTGCCGCGCTCCCAGGAACCAACGGGTTCAATTTCACAAAGCCACGAGGTTTCTCTCCCCTAACTTTTACCCCCCATCTTTTTCTGAGACTTTCAGGTGTTTTCAGTTACACAGCAGAAAATGCCATATTACAAATAAAGGGAAGGACTGGTTACTTATCACTCCAGGACACATAAGAGGAGATCTGGCAACAAAGGGGGCTGAGGGACAAGGTTCTTCAGACACAGGGGACAACCTTACCAGACACAGGACTCAGATCCTGAGGGTGGCACGGACTCCCAAAGTGCAGCCCCCCATTCTTTCCTTCCTCCTCAAGTCACCCCCATGCCAATTTAATCCCTCAATATCTATTTTCTGCTACGAGGAGCCTCCTTCAAAAGTCAAAATTTCCCCTTAAAATTCAAGATGATGGCAGACTGAGCTCATTCCTTCCCAGAATTGAAAGTTTTCTAACAAGGGAACGCTGTTCTGGAACTGTGTGCTCTTAACAAGATTGATCAGATGGTCTAAGCAGATTTTAAACCCTGCTCAGCTGAAACAAACTCACAAGTTCCACATTCATTTCCATGCCCAAGTGTATCCATGTGAAAGGAAGAAAAAAAAAACAACCCAACAGGCTGTGCCAAAAATGTTCAGAAGAAGATGCAAATGGTGATGCTTCCATTTCAAAAGAAGAAAAGTGTCCAAGACTGGTTTTTATTTTTTTTAAAGACAGTCTCAGGAACTTCACTTATGAAGATCTGCTGATCATTTATATGACCTGAGAACCAAAAACCTGGTACCCTCGTGTGTGGAACTGCAGCCCCTGATTCTGTGCAAGGGGACCTTTGGTTTCACACTTAAGTGTGAAGAGCTCAGTCCTTTGAAGGTGATCACTGCAGCTTTATGAACCAAGAGTCCCTCCTGCAAGAGCCCAGCCCTCCTGATGGCTTCCCCCACAGCAGCCCAAAATCCTGGCCCCTACTACAGCACTGCTGCCATTTGAAGGGAGTTTTGTGGAGATTTTTGAGGTTCAGACATAGGATGGGATGCACCTACACCCCTGGGAAGGTTCAGGTCCAACAGGAGAGCAGCGGCTGCTTTAGGGAGCTGCCGGCCCAGTGCACTTCCAGGCTCCAGGGCTGGGAGGTGACAGGAGGCCATGGCCAAGTCAGAGCTCCAAAACCAACAGATGAACACCCTGAATGAGGTCACCCAAGGCAGGCAGGAAGTGCCACCTGTCTCAGTTCAAACGACTCCCAGCACCTGGGAGGAGTGTGGAGAGGAGCTCAGGAAGAGCTCAAAGATGGCAAAGGAACCAAAGAACCAGCGGCGCCAGGCCAGATCGATCGCTTCACTGAGGCTGAGTGTCCACCACGAGGTGATGATGGATGGACAAACCCCTTCCTTCCTACAAGCAATTTCACAACTTCATTTTGGAGCAGGCTGGATGAAACACGCTTACACCTCAGCAAGTGGTGTAACAGAGCAGCCTGGAAATGCCTGAGACCCAAAGAGATCTAAGGCACCCACCAGGACTATGTGGGATTGCAGGAATTACCACAGAAACACAAACACTGTATGAGACCTGTGTTCTGCTACAGTTCAGAAAGCTTTTGGTTTTTCCAAGTGTACCAAGGACAGACACACTTGAAAGAAGTTGAGAGGTGTTCATAGGAACTTGCACATTTCAGTCAAGTTCAGCAAGAATAAGATCTCTGCCAGAAGCTTCCAGGTAAGGAAAATTCCTCTGAGAATCCAAATTCTAAGAGGCAGATGCCAGGTAAGACAGGCAGACCCCCAACACTTCACACGTGCCACTCACATCATTCAGTGAGATCCAGCTGGGAGAGAACAGCCTTGGTCAGGCACCTGAAGAGAAATGGAGATCTGGGAGCCACCAGCAGTACAAGACCTTCCTGGATGTGCTATTTTTGGGGCCCTGGCCCTTTTGTGAGCAATGGGATGTTCTGCACGGCACACTCCGTTCCCAGACGTTGGCAGAACAAAGCAAACAGCAAGAGCCCAAGAAAAAATGGATCTAAGGATCCTCCAGCAACTTTGCCAGTCTCCTTTGGTCTGATCTCTAATGAGATGCAGAATGTGCACTTGTTTTATTTACAGCAAAACTCATTAAATTTTATCCTTGTTTTTTTTTTTTCCCTGTTCCTCTGCACCCCATTTCCAATTTTGCTCAGCTTTATCATGACAGGAATTCCGTCTTGGAAAGACTTCCCATGAAATCTAGGATATTTATCCCTAACAATAGGATGCAATTGCTAATTACAAGCCTAGCTGATAAAGCCTTCCAGTCACAACAGAAGATGAGACATTAAAAAGTCAGAAAAAAAAACAAAAGCAGTGTCTCATCCTAAAGATGAGAGAGGATAGCAGCAGACTTGGTGGACATCTCATGGATTTAGTGTTCAGCAAGCTCATGACAAAGACTTGACCAGAATCTCCAGTCAAGTCCAACACTCCTCAGGACAATCTTCAAAGACAGTCTGCACATGGTGATCTCAGGGATGGGAAAATGTGGGAGAAATGAACATTAGTTACTGAATGTGCCCAGTTCAGCACCAGAGAAGTCCTTCAGAATGAATGAATAAAGGATTATGGCTTTAAAGCCTAAGCCCCTAATGAATGAACAGCTCCAGCAACCATTTTAACCAGAAAATTTGGGGATGTTCCAGTAATCACCTTTCTGGTGTTCTTACACAAAGACTCTTGGAACACTATGTGTTATTTGGAATATCCTGAGTGGGAAGGGCCCCACAGGGATCATGGAGCCCAACCCCTGTCCGTGCACAGACACCCCAACAACCCCACCGTGTCCCTGGAGCAGTGTCCAAACACTCCTGGAGCTCTGGCAGCCTCAGGGTCCATTCCCTGGGGAGCCTGGGCAGTGCCAGCACCCTCTAGGGAAGAACCTTTCCTGAAATCCATCTCAAACCTCCCTGACACAGCTCCAGCCGTTCCCTGGGTGCTGTCCCTGTCCCAAGGAGCAGAGATCAGAGCTGCCCCTCAGGAAGAAGCCCACAAACATAACCCCACAGATTATCATGAGGCAAAAGGTGGTAACTACAAAATTTGTTCTCCATGAACCAGGAAATGTCAGGATCTTTCACCCCAGAAAGCTGCAGTTTCCTGGAGCTCTTCCTGCAGCACACAATAATCAATCAGGTCATCAGGAGAACCAAAAACCTGTATAAACCAGAACAGCTTTTATTAAGGTATGACATTTTCTCAGTTTCTTATCTCTCTGCATCTCTGGCACACACAGAACTGAGAACAGAGATGTCTTTTCCAACCTACTCCCACAGGCAGTTCATTTGCCATAAAATACAAACTTTCTTTCACCCCTCCAAGATTTCAGCTTTACGTAAGGAAGTTGAGCTCACAATTTCTCCTCCAAACCAGCAGCTGTTTAGAGTTCCCTTTTCTACATTGTTTATCCAAAGAACCCTCTCCTAAAGGACAGGAACTCTCCCCTCTCCATAACCAAACTCTGAGCTCCTCTGTGCTGGAGGAAGGAGAGCTCTGACAAAAACGCTGCCAGCTGCTTCTCACAGCAAGAAGAGATGAGAAAGAACAAGTCCAAAAATTCAGAGGAAAGGTCTACAAAGGCAGCAGCCAGGTGAGTCCATTGGGAGAAACTCAACCCTCTGGAACAAAACATCAATGCTTTGGCAAAAGAGGGTGCAAGGGAACAGCTCCATGTGAAGGTACCTGGTTCTGGAGCCAGGCTGCCCTGGTGCCCCTTTCCTGGCCACATCCAGGGAGTCCTGCTCACATGGACACAGACACTGGCTCTGCAGGCCCCACATGAGACCACATCCTTCTCCTGCTGGCTTTGGATTCCAAAGAGAACACCAAGGCCTCTGATAGAGTCCCCACTGTGTGATCTCTCTGTGGAATGAGATGTCACAGATGTGAGGGACGAATCCTTCCCCATGAGGGTGGTGAGGCCCTGGCACAGGTGCCCAGAAAAGCTGTGGCTGCTCCTGGATCCCTGGAAGTGCCCAAGGCCAAGGTGGATGGAGGGAGGGATGGACAGTGGAAGGTGTCCCTGCCCACAGCAAGGGCTAGAATGAGATGAGCTTTAAGATCCTTTCCAACCCCACCCATTCTGGGATTCTATGAAGTTTACCTACTTGATCATTGCCTTTGAAAATGGCAAAAGCATCTGCTGAGGAGATGCATGAGGCAGGGGGGACCTAAGGGGTCAAGCTTGAAAGACACCCACAAGTGCAGATCAATGCATCTCTGAAGAGATTCAAAAAACAGCTTTCCCTTGAAAATGTGGAGAGGTGTATCTCATCAGCATGCAGAACCTCTGCCCTTCTTTTCAAACAACAGCTGCTGAGCTTCAGGAGAATTCTGGTTGTAACTTTTAATTTATGGATCACTGATAATCTGTGAAATAATATGGAGGTGTAGGTGTCTGGTCTCCATTTCAGATGGCAACTTTTACTGCAACAGCAGATATAGGCAGGGTATTTTCCACCACCGTTCCAGGTGAGTGATGGTTACTGTTCCCACACAAAAAAGGAGAAAATAGTCCAGGAAAAAAATGACTACTAAAATTGCTGACTGAACTACAACCAAAGTTAAGCTCCTTCAGCTTTCTTATCCACATTTGCTCATTTTCATTATTTTCTTTAATCTGAGCAACATTAAAGCACTACTGCAAGACTCAAAAGGAGATATCCACAGCCTGGGTTTTTTTGTGGATAGTTCACTTGACTATTTTCTCTGGAGGTCTGTCCAGTTTCCCTCATATTCACATGATGCTTTTGCAGAGTAAGAGGACAAGGGAATCACTCTCCAAACCACTGGGACACCTGGAGTGTTCAGCTGTCTAATCTAAGTTCCTCTGTGACTTCTGCACTCCCTGAAACTGCTTCAGCTTGTTTCTGGAAAGAGATCCAACTTGTACTATGGATTCCTTTTAGGAATGCCAGCCTTACCTCCATCTGCAATATCCTGATCTATGGGGAGAAGAGCAAGGACTTGAGGGCCCCAGATCCTGGACTGCACCAGCAGGAATGGCTGTGGAGTGACCAGCCCTACACTTGGAGCTTTTCTTCTAAAAACACCGCCCTGCTCTCATGTTTGGGGGTGGTTCTCAGCAAATCCCGTAAAAGGAAGCTTTTACACCCAAATATCATCCCACATTATTTAATTTGGGGCCAGAACTCCTGATTTTGATTCTCTGCAATACAGGCCACCTGATGCTCCCAACCGCGCAACATTTCTGTGCCCGGGAAGATGCTCCCAAATGGGATGAGAAATGAGCAGCAGCAGGATGTAGGGAACCATCAAAGCTTGCTGCTTTGCTTGTTTTCAACCACTGTGGGATCTTGAGCACCCATTCACACAGGAAAATCTGCTCCAGCTGCCACTGAAAGAGTAAATTAACATGGAGAGATGAATAAAGCCTAAATTTCTGGGTTTGCACTACAAATTCCAGGCCTTTCTCCCCGTGTCAGCTCCATGACTGACCCTGCCCTCCCCAGAAACACTGGACAGGGAAGCAGGAAGAAGTTCTGCCTTGGCCAGAGGAGCAGCAGCATCCAGCACCTCTCCCCACTGAAATCATCCAGGCACTGACTGGTGACAGTCATAAAAAGTGCCCCAACACAAGCACTGGCACCCAGATTCTGTGCAGTGGGTTTAAACTTTTTTTTTTCCCTCCTAGATTTCCATTTTGGAAGATGAAGAGGTGGGAATGGAAGATGATTAAAGGGAAAGCTCATCACCGTGAAATATTTCTGTGGCAAACACAGAACAGTTCTGGCCCACCACACAAGCTCAGAAGTAAGGAGACACCAACACCTCCTGGAGTGCCCAGGGGCTGTGCTGGGACCTTCCCTCTACACTGGGAAGGAAGATGTGTGTGTATGATGGGGACAACAGAGCATGTTCCACAGAGAAACCCAAAAAGGAGAAGCTCTCCAAAAAGCTTTCCATCTTCCCTACCCAAAATTTATTTTATCATCACTTGGTCTCTGAAGCAGAGAGATTCAGCAAACCCAAGCGAGTAAGGAATGAAGGCACAATCCCAGCCCACAGGAGGCTGCCGTGGGATTGAGGAGTGACCTTGGGACATCAGCTGTCTTCCCCAGAGCTCAGGGATCTGGGAATGCCTCACAGCCCGTATTTTCATGAGCTCCCAAAGGGGCCTGGCCAGGCAATCCCTTCAAGCCACCGACTTGGTGGCCCAAGGGTGACATTTCCAAGAAAGCCAGGAGTTCTGGGCTCTGCTGCTGAAGGCAGGCCACAAGGTGCAGCAGCTTTGCACAGGGAGTAAAAGAACATGAATATATTCATCACACATATCAATTTATCAATGAAATTGTATGTCTGGAGTATGATACATGAGTCATTCATCATTTCTGCCCTCCAGCCAACCTAACTGGGTCCTACTTCTATCTGCTCAGTGCAGGCAGTAGAAGAGCTGGCACTACACTGGCTGCAAACACACACACACAAAAAGGAAAAATTCCCAGGGCAAGGGGTCTCCAGGAGAGCAGAGATCCTGCCCCATCAGGTGTGCTGCACGTAGTCCTCTACACACACATTTCTAGGTCACTCGAAACTGGGGGGAGCAGAGGACACCAGCCTGGGGGACACCCAGGGTATGGACACCCAGAAATACACCTGCAAAAGATGGGATTCAGATGTTCCCGGGAAGCATCTGGGCAGAAGCCTGAATGCTACAGCATCATTTTAGATTTTAACAGCAGCAGCAACAACCACACAGAAAAATTCGGGCTGCTGGCACTGCTGCTTCCCGCCAGTCACAACCTTTAGCTGTGGTCACACACACACACAGAGCCTGTGTCTGGTGCATGCAGGAATGGGAAGCGATTCTGGGGACTCAGAAATGGGGGTCTGGAAGGAGAACCCCCATGGTGGAGGCAGGAGAAAGCGGGAAGGGGAGGGCTCGCCGGTGTAATTTCGGGGTTGGTCCAGGATGATGTCATAGCCTGAGCAAGTGCCATGGCAAAACCGTGGGGACTTTCTAACGCTTCCCGTCCATCTGACCTCTAATACCAGCGGGCTGAAATATTTAATAGGACATTCATTTTGCCTCTGAAGGGCCATTTTTCACTGCTTTCCCTGGAAAAGGCTGCTCCCAACCCCGGGTGGATGTGGGGTGGGGGAGGCAGCACACAACTAACTCTTCCGGCACACACCCCTTTCCCTACTACAAAGGCATCCACAGCAATCACATTTGCAATAGTACAAATCTTGATGGATTCATCCCATCCCCCTCCCCTTCGTAAGCCCACAGCCCCGCTGTAAGCCCTCTCTCTCTCTCCCTTATCGCAGCCCAGCAATCCCTCCAAGGGATCAGGCTGGAAAATGCAGTCATGGTACAGTTGCTTGAAATAAATGAATGAATGAAAAAAAACCAAAATCCACCACCAGGCAGCAGCTCAGGGCAGGCAGCAGCGATCTTATTGTTCCCAAACCCATCTGCATCTGCATCTCCACGGCGTTCCAGCAGCTCTCACACACCTCACACACACTTTATGCACATGCAGATAAATATATTAACGGAAGGGACAGGTGGGAAATGGAGGTGGGTGGGGGGGAATGAGATGATATTAACTTCAACCAGGAAGGTGGGTTCTCTCACACTGGAAATGCACAGAGAAATTAAACATATTTCACATTTACATCTCTCTCTCACACACACACACACAGAGGTAAAATCTCTTTCAGTGCAATATCCAGTTGCTATGCCAACAGCACCAACAGCACGGAGGCGATGGCAGCGAGGGGCCCCGGAGCGGGGTGGGATGGGGTGGGGTGGGATGGGGGCTCTTACCAAAGATGCTGATTTGATTGTGGCAAAGCGCTCTCGGTTCCGGTAGTGGAGGGCCTGATTCTGCACTGACTGGGTAGGCCGCACCTCAGGCCTGCGATCCCTGTGGCCCACCTCATCCCTTATAAATACATGATCCTGCAGAAATGGATAAAAACAAGGAGAAAGTCCGGCTGTGCTCTTCCCGCGGCGGCTGCCTCTCTCTCACCCCTCTGTCTGCACAAGCGCGGCTGTAGGAGAGGCATAGTTCAGCTCTCTGCTTAGCCCCGGCAGCTCCCACCGTACAAAATGAATAAGCAACACATTGCAGCTCGGCTCGGCGCGTCAGCTGATCGCTAGCAGGATGCCTCCGAATCCCTGGATCGGGCTGCCTTTTTTTTTTTTTTAAATCTCTCTCCTTTTTTTTTTTTTTTTTTTTTTTAAACCTCCCGTATTACATATGTGGCAGAAAAAAGCGAGCCGGGAGCAGAAAGCAGAGCAGGGCGATTGGAGTCCTCGGGAAGGTCGGGTTCAAGCACTGCAACCCAGCGATCCTGGTGAAAACGTGATTCCCATGTCTAGGCACGGAGATCCTGTTCCCTTTTAACACCACAGCAACATCCTGCCTCATTCCCTTTGCCGAGCGGTGTGTCCCCGATAGGGTTTCTTTGTCCCTCGTTTGCTATCTGCTGTGGGGGACGAGCATCCTGGCTAAATCCACGTCAGGCTGGAGAGGACCAGGAAAGCCTCCGTGACCACTCAGGGATCCTGCTTTCCAGTCATGATCCTGCACAGTTCTAGCACTTTCTCTCCACAGCCCACAAAGGATTTTTTTTTTTTTTTCCTTTTTAAAGCAACAGCTCCCAGGTTTTAGCAGGAATGGTTCCTGGTGCAGCTTCTCTCCTGCTCCCTGGCAAGGCTTTGCCGGGAGAGCCTGTGCCTTTCCCAAACAGCACAGGTAAATTTGGGAGTGGAACAGAGCTCCAGGAGAAACCCTCCTCAGAAAGGCCAGCAAAAAAAACACACCACCACAATTTTCCCAACTGGAATGGTGACTGCCAAAAGTCAGCACACCTGCAGGCTGCACCGTGGGGACGGAGCAGCCTTTGGGCACACCCGCTCCTGCCCGGCAGCCTCGGCTCTGCAGGGCCACTCTCTCTGCCACCCACCACAGCGGCGTGACTCCCATCCTCAGCCTCCAGCTCCTACAACCTCACAGGAAGACTGAGGCTCTTCCTGAATTAAACCAAGTTTCCAGTTCTCTGGGGTGCAAAATAAAGGCTGCCAGTGCCTAGAAAGCCCTTGCAGGGAAGAGCTGCCTCCATGAGCAGGAGCAGCTCTGCCACCCTGCCATGCCCCAGCAGACAGCAGGAAGGTCAGAGAGCCCCACAGGGAGAAAGCAGCCACCATGGAATGGTGTCTCCATCAGGACACTGCTGCCATCCCCATGCTCCTTTCCCACCCCACAGACACCTGGTTTCCCCCTCTGCTGGCCTCCATTTCTCACCCAGACCCACACACACACAGCCCTTTTCAATAGGATTCTGGAAATTAGTTCAAACAAAAGGTGCAGAAATGCTGATATTAAGAGCTGAACACCACATTGATTGAAGGTTCTTCAACCTCCAAACCTTTCTTTATCCTTCCTTTTGAGTGTTCCCAGTCCATGCTCACCTTTCCCTTGCCTTTGCACAGTGCCCAAGGCCACCACAGAGCCAAGTCTGCAGCAGCTCCTCTACACCCACACAAGGGACACAGAATGAGCCAAAACAGCTAAAAAGGACAGTCCTCCATGGAGATACAGAGTGCCACAGAAAGAGGCAGTTTCATTTTATATTGGTCATCCTTATAGTGGGCACTGTGGCACTGTCTGACAGGAAAGGCAGTGAGACCACAAGAGAAAATCACTGAAAATTGGGCTGATCTCAGATTTCCAACTTGTGCACCGTGGTGTGATGGGAAGGGCTCTTGGACTCACCCACATTCCTGAGAAAGGCACATCTGAGGCTCTAGAACAGCCACCCCCAAAAAATCCTGATGAAACATTTGAAGTCCAACAGCATCGCTCAGTTTAATTTGACCCACAGCCTCACCAGAGGGATCTCAAACCCCGGAGAGAAGATCTACACCAAACTCAGCCCCCTGAACCACAGAGGAAACAACAGCACACAGGAGCCACCACGGCTGTGCTCCAGCCATGAAATGAAGCTGGGGACAGGACAAATGTCACCCCTGGTGACACCCAGAGCCTGCAGCAGCACCTGTGAGTGCACAGAGCTCCCAAGGCCTGCTGAGCACTACCCCAACCCCTGCATCATCTTCCTTCTCTCCATTACGTTGGTATGGCAGGGGGAATGGGAAATATTAAATCCAGAGAAGCTGCAAATCACTGGGAAAAACCCCCAACTTTTTAAATTGGTATTCAGACTTCTCAGAATGCTCCAAAACACCACCTAAAATAACGACTTTCAGTTGTTTTTTATGCTGGAAGATTAATCTGTGATTTACTTTGTGTTATCCAAGAGGTGGATTTTTGGAGGGCAGAGTGTCACCCTGGCCTTGTTCTACGGGATCTCTGGTTACCTCAGTGCACATGAGAAGCTCAGAGCAGAATTAAATTGCCCTTCAGGAATGTGAATTAACCACTTTCTGCATTTCAAACTCAGCTGGGCAAGGAATGAGAAAATTCCTTTGCAACTGAGCAAGCCACAGGAGCAATTTCAAAGGGACAAAAAACTCAGTGGTTGTCCTTGGCACCCCTTAATCTGTGATCCGAGAATTCTGCAGCAGACAAGCACCCACCAACTCTCAGCTAAGCCCAGGGAACCTTCATAGGCACAACATTTTTTTGGAAAAGCTGTTCCACTACCAAAAATAAAAACACCTGGCATGAAGAGTTACCAAATCTAACAGTTTCCACTGCCCCAGGGACAGCTGGTGAGAGAAATGAACCTAAGAGTAGCCACATCTCCACCAGCCTTCCTCAGATGAGGTGACTGATGGCAAAGACAAACCCAAAAAAATAGAGTTTTGCTACTTTGATTTTAAAATAAAATTATTCCTCTCCCAAGAACGTGCTAAGAGAAACTGCAGTCATAACTGTTGGCACAGATAAGGAAATTTTGTTTCCAACTTTTAGCTTCAGATGAGTGGGAAATAAAGACCCAAAATTGGCATCTCAGCTCAAGGCACCCAATAAGTAAAACCTGACTAAAGCACTCCAGAAACTCATCAAGTTTGGGTCAGGGTACCTCAGCCCCAGATCTGCACTTCAAGCAGATTTGTTTTGTTTTTAAAATAATGTATCTTCTGCATACACTTCATTTTCCACCTGGTTTCTCTGGTTTTTTGCAATACTTGCCTTAAGGATGCAACTTTGGGCATGCTCAGCTCACAACCCACTCATTAAAATCCTTTTATTCAGGGCCAACAAACCAGAATCTCCAACTTCCTACTCAAGGAATAATTTGTTCTTCTGACTGTATCATCCACATAAACAGTCTTCAGGTTGGTCAACACAAAGGGGGGGATTTGGCTGGGACATTGGCAGGACAAAACCCTTCTCAAATATTCAAATACAGCATTATCTGAGCAGAGCTGGTGGAGCTTCCAGTGGTTTATGGGGTGCTTCCAGCTGGATCTGAATGGCTGCTCCTGCTCTGAGCACCTCACAAAGGGTTTGTGTCAAACCACGAGTTCCAAACCCACAACAGAGTGGATTTCACTCTGAGTCCCACCCCAGTTCTACCACACACTGACTTTTCATCCTTCTCCTCACTGAAAAAAAGGCTTTTACCATCCAAATTCTGCCCAGCCCAAAGCTGGGACACCTCCACTTTCTCCCCAGGAGGAACACTCCCATTCCCACTGGGGTTTTTTGCTATGCACACCCAATAAAACCTCCACAGACACAGCAGGACTCATTAACTGCAAGGGCTGCCATCCTCCTGCACAAACAGGACAGGCAATTTCCAAGCCACACTAAGGACTTCTATGGAATTGCAGCAAATCCCTGCTTTCTAGGAATTTAAAGAGCAAGGAAAACAGCAGTGTGGCACCGTTGGTCCTAACACACTGCATTAAGTACCTCGATAATTCACAGAGAGGTTTAGGC
The DNA here is from genome assembly GCA_013400315.1 of Bombycilla garrulus. Classification (NCBI taxonomy): domain Eukaryota; kingdom Metazoa; phylum Chordata; class Aves; order Passeriformes; family Bombycillidae; genus Bombycilla; species Bombycilla garrulus. Next base: position 95,221 of record VXBU01015508.1, read on the forward strand.
TCCCTCCATACACAAAATTCCCTACAAATGCTGAAATTAATTGGAGCAGCAACAGGAGATGTGCACAGGTTAATTTATAAGATCTGGGAAGTCACTCAAGTTGCAGCAGTTATTGCAAAGGTACTTTATTATTACAGACATTGGGCAAGAAGTTGTGATGATAACTATAAAGATCCTCTTTTCCATCTTTGTGTTATAAACCAGATTCAGGATTTCCCTGACATTTTACTGCCCAAGTTTCAGAAAGCACTGATGATTTTAAGATTGAAGCAAGAAATGGCAACATCTGAGTATTGCAGTTGAAAAAAAACAATATTGTACTGGCTTTTTGTTTACATTAAAAGATTACAGCACCTAATTATCATAGTTTTGTGGAAATAAAATAATAATAAATTCATTGAGGACAATGAAATAATATTTCTGGGAAGACACCTGTGCCCACACTGCCATTTAGCAGCAACTGAACAAAACAGGTGACAAAACATCCCTGAAGCACCAGCTGATGCCTATACTCACTTTATTGTCTTACTGTGAGAGCCAAAAGTCCTTATCCTCATTTTTAAGATGATATAACTGATATATATCTGATTTTAAAACTAGGTTATATCTCTTTGAAGCACAATGTGCTTGGAGTTCAACTCCCTGCCCCATTTTGTTGGTTTTTGGGGCTCTCAGATCCAATTGGGTTTGTATCAGAGCTGTCATTTACTCCTCAACTCTCAACCTGTGCTGCTCAACAACTCCTAAAGGGAGATGGATGTGAGAATGTATCCATAGGCAATGTGACCCTTGGATGGAGCAGCAGTTATTTAACTATATTAGAAGAGACCCAGAGTTCTTACACTGAACATACTGAAATGTACATGGAGGAGCTCACCAACCTGCAAAAGGGAAAGGAAAACTTCCTCATCCAAGCCAGACATCTGAATTTGCTGAACAGAATATGCTGGTGGTTAAGGTGTCCTCCTGAGGGAGCAGGGTTTGATCCCAAGGATGGGCTTCCTGCCTGAGTAGCTCACAGGATTACCATTTTTTAACTCCCAGGAGTTCAGGATACAGTTATAAACTAAATAACACAAAAAGCTCCACATTCAATTACGACTTGTTATTATTTTCAGTATTTTCTTCCTGTTCAGTGATTTTTCTTCCAGCCTAACAGGTGTACTCTGACAGGTGGGAGTCACCTTTGTTCCAAGCACAGGTTTAAACCCATGGAGCTCTGCTGTGCTGTGGAAGGGATAAGGCTGTGCCTGTTTTCCACAGAGGATTCATCCCAAATGCAGCAAACCCCAAGCACCCTGGCTGCCATGAACCAGCACAGCCAGTGACAATTAACCAGATCAGAACAGGTCATTTCACTTACCCTGTGACCACAAAACATTTTTGGAAGTTACAGCCAACTAGCAGCTGTTAAAAGAAAGAAAGAAAATGAGTTGTTTACAAGTTCCATTACTCCATCAGCCTCTTCCCTAAGCTCAGCCTCAGGGCAGCTGGTCACAGGACAGATACCAGGAGAGCTCCTCGGAGATGCCCGAGGCTTCTCCCAGCCAAGCACCACACGAGGCTTGGCTGCTCCTGATCTCCTCCAGGCTAAGGCCAGTCCAGCCTGGCTCTGCACAGCTGGAAACACTGCAGGCTGAGATCTGCACCTCACACCACCACAGACTGCTCCATCCTACACTTCACTCACCCGTGATGTTCTGGGGCTGTGCACCAAACACCGAAAGGTTCTGACACTTCAGAGCTCGGAGCCATAGAAAATACCAACACTCCAGGCTATTTTGCCATCTTGCCAAAAAAAAGTTTTGCCTCCTTTCCACAATCTGGAGGTTGTTAATTAACACACTGGTGGAATACCACAACTTTACACAACATTTTTGACTTCACCCATGTCAAAACCATCTCGTATGTGGCCCTGTACCCACAAAATGCTGCTTATGTTCACCAGTATTTTGCTTTTAGCATTCAAGGCTGACTAATGAAAAACAAGAGTTTAATTTAAACTTGAACCCAAGGTTCTTTCCACTGTGTTTGTGAGTGGCTTCCAGAGTGACATCCAAAACTCGGGTCCATCCCACTTTCCAGAATGCAGTTAAAGCACAAAGACAAACTGCAATCTTGGCAGAACGAGGAATTTACCTTGAAAATAAAGTGGGATGTATGTGGATATAAACCTCTCTGAAATGTCCAGCTCCAATTTTAGTCTCTTCCCATGTATTAAAACACACACAACACACACAAAGCAGTTTTCCATTTAAAACTGCATTCCCCAAAGTAACAAAGAATAAAAAAATAGTGTACTAAATGAAAACAATGTATTTGCAGACTGGAATATGTCCTGCCACACAGAGTCCAAATCTGCTTTATGGATTACATACAGCAGAAGGCAACATTTTCTAATGGAGAGGGAATCCACTCCAAGGATCACCAATTCTAGCCAATCATTAACAGTTTTGTGAAGACCATCATTGCAGACCTGGGCTTTCTGCTCCCAAAATTACCCTGAAACACCTGTGTTAAGTGATCTAGAAGGGATTTCTTTTATAATACTTCAGTTACAAGTGTGCAAGACACCCTGGGTTTTTTCAAACCAGATAAAAACCTCCATGTGGTGTCCTGTTTGTGCATCCTACTCAACTGAACAGCTACACACAAGTCTAGCAGGACTGAATTTACAGCATCAAAAATCCTCTATTTGTACTTTACAAGTGTCACACAACCGTTATAGAACATAATATTAGTTATAAACAAGCAGGAACTCTGCTCCTTTCACAAATGCCACTTACGTCTGGTGGGAGCAGCTCATGTCTTGTTTTTATCACCTGTAACTTGGAGCGGTCATTACAACCTCTGAAATCTGAATAAAGCAATCCCTCAGACTTTCATTTTAACCCACGAGTAAATATGGCTATTTAACAACATGAAATTAAAGTTAACACACACTTTGAAAGCCTATACAAAATAAGAAAGGGCTCCAATCATAACCAGCCAGAACATCCATCAGTGGCTCTGCTCTTCATTCAGGACAGTTCCATGGGCTGGCATTTGGTACCTAACACTTTATTTTCACCTTTCTGAATAAACAATCTTCTCTAAAGATGCTGTCAAGTGTCTTCACCAAAGAAGCAAACCCCTAAAACCTCTGAAACTTCTCTGCCAGTATCTTTAAATATGTAAGACCGTGTTTTGTGGAAGACAAAATTTTTCAGTAGCTCTTAATATTCAATGACACAAACCCTGCACTTCAGGAGGAGAAACTTCTTACAAATATTTAGTTAGTTACAACCAGGCTTTACTGTAACCTTACAAATAAGAAATTCACACTTTCCATGCTGCTGCAATGTTTTAGCTCCTCTGGCAAAAAGCAAACGTACACTTTGAAGTTCCTTGCAAACGAAACCAACACGACCAACCTACATTTTGCTGCCCACCAGCAAGTGACACTGCTAAGGCCAAGCCAAAACTATTTTAGTCAGACAAACAGTGGAGATGAGATGCTGGCTTACAGCTAGACAACCTTAGCTCGATATCCAGCCCTAAGAAAATGAAAGGCATCAGATCACAGCATGCAGCAAAGGAGCAGGAAAGCATCGAGTGGAACTGGACTCCAAACGTACCTCGTGGGACGGGTCCAAAGTTCTGCACACTTCCACTCCTCACAGGGAAATCCAAGTGCAGGCAGGTTTTAATCACACACCGTGCCTGGCAGAGAGTTAGCTTGGCTGCCAGGACCAGCACAGAACACAGGACAGGCATTCCCAAGGAAACAAGGACGTCCCAAGCAGAGAGGGAGGGGTGCACGTGCAGGGTCGGGCATGCAGGGAGTCTGGGTGACCCTGCCTAGGCACTGACAGCTCTTTCAGCAGCAACCTCTTTTCGTGGGCAGAGGCTCTTTAGATGCTTTTAAAAACAAAAAAACCCCTCAGAACTTGACTCTGGCAAGGCCAGCAGCAGCTCCTGCTCTCAGCACAGAGCACCAGGGCACACGTACCTTCTTGTGAACAACGGAGGAGGTGGAATTTATGGTGCTCTCGTCACTATGCATCATGACCAGCTCAGGGCTGCTCTCATCCAGGACCTCCTGCATGCTGCTCACACTGCTGCTCTGGCTGCCTGTGCTCACAGACATGCTGGGGATGGAATGGTTGCTGCCCAGACTGTCCATCTTCCTACTCAGGTTTGATCCATGCTCACTGTCCTATAAAACAAGGGGCACCAGTTACAGATCCCGCAGGAGATCACCTGCCCAGCACGTGCCTGCAACGCCCAGTTGGTTTTAAAGGTGACTCTGCAGGGTCTTTGGGCACTATTTTGCCAACTGCATGTCTCAAAGGGTTGTCTGGGTTCTGGAATGCTCCATATTGGGCAGGCAGCTTCTGCCTTTTCCCCTGCAATCTCATTACATCAGGTTTCAGGCCAGTTTTTTTCCACATATCTTTAAGTCTGGGCATGGCTTGATAGGAGGCATCCAGGAATACTGGATGGCTGGTGGAAGGACCCTCTTAATTAAATGATCCAAGTTTGAATTAAAACAATGCTCCGAGTCAGGATCTGCTATAACACATTTCCTGAATCAGAAAATATGTAAGACAATGAACCCATTTATTATTTGATATGTCCTACATGGTGTAGAGGTTTTAACCTCCACGTCCCAAGCAGTCAGCAATTTGATTTCATCAAGCTAAAATCCCCCTGAACCTTGTGTTTTCAGCCAAGATAAATGCGAGTTAAAGAATCTTAGCAGCTGACTCAGACGAGCCTGCATTATTACAGGGGTTAAAACCTGGATATACATAAATAAAGATTCCTCATAAGAGGTATTTTTGATTCTACAGACAAATATCAGGAGTTACCAGCTTTCTGTTTTCTTCCAGTAATGCCAGAGTCTGCACTTAGTCTGGACTGATTTGGAGAATTTATGGAGCCCTTTGTAATGAACTGGTGGCACCAAAGAGGCTCACAAGGAGCTCACAGTGAGGACAGAACTCTGAACATCCTTCAGCTCCTGGGGTGAAGCAGCCTTGACTCACTAAAATGAGCAGCCTGCTGCTGCATCCAGTTTGCCCTGGCCTCTGAAGGGAGCTTGGGGAGAATTCCATTACAAATCAATTAACGGGGAACTCATTTTGTAGGAGACCGACAGAAAGATAAAATTGAGACTTGACAGATTTGCCTTTGATTGTGTGATTATTTTTTAAGCAATCGGCAGATCATTCAGAGCCTGCATGAGAGGCTTAAAATCCAGAATAATACCATTTTACAGAGAACACAGGCACAGGGGAATGAAAATATTTTCAGGATGCTTATACAGAGGTGCAGAAGAAATCACATAATGAAGGATCTGAGGCTGTGTAATGAATGTTTATGCAGGAAGGACAGAAATGAGACTGCATATGCAACCTTAGCATTGGCTTCCTGACTTCAACTTTCACCTTCTTGGAAGGGCTCTGAGGAAAGCATTAGTAACATTTTGCATGTTAAAAGATTTTTAAGGCTCATCTTCCACCTGAGAAAGCCCGAGGTAGGAGGAGGAAGTGCCTGGTGGCATTTCCAGTGGGGCAGGATCTGTCCCCAGCTCAGCAGGAACTGCAGCACGTGCTGGGTCTGCTCTCCCTGCCCAGTTAGTGACACACACGAGCAGTGGCACCTCCTGTGGTGGGACAGGGCTCAGGGGGGCAGTGCAGGGCATGCTGTGCACATGCAGAGTGTCAGCTGCATCCCTGCCATCCTGCACACACACAGCTCTTCTCCCTCTCTTCAGCACGGGGGACAGCAGGAACAGAAGACACATCCTGGAGCCAAACACCACCACGGGCTCCCTGCTGAGCTTGGAAGTGCCCAGCAGCCACGTGGGAAACCATTCCTGGCACTTTGCTGCCCTGCCACACGTGGGGACAGAAACTGCAAGGTTTCAGTGCACAAGTCTGCCAACCCCCCAGTCCCAGCCAAGCTCCAGGTCTGGAAGCTGGGGGGCACCTTCAACCACAGCAGTTGCTGTTCTTGCTCCTGTGGGGCACAAAGCGCCAGTCCCCTCCTCCCACAGCTCCACGTGCCCATTTCTTCAACCAGTTTAGCTCTAAAGGAGCATTTGACACCCCCAAACCTCAAACCCAATCCCCTGAAGATCCTCTGAGCTTGGGCATCTCGCTGTGTGTTACTGCCTCACTCCACTGGAGCAAAAGGAACAGACACATCAATTTGTCTGCCAGTGTTTTTCATTGAGAACCAGTCATGGATTTATTTATGCATTGTGCCTGCACCAAGTGACATTAATTTCCATCTAAGCTCATCAATTGAAAAATGACTGGTTTCCTTCTCTCAGCTACAGTTAGGGTCAATTATCATACGCCGATTAAGTGTGTTGTTTATTACAAGATTTAAACTGAAGCTGCATTTTAGGTCTTTAACCATTTTTCTTTCTTTAACATTAAAGAATTTTTTAAAAAATGTCTTAGTAATTTGGTGATTTTCTTTTCAGCTCATGAGAGGCCAATTACTTTACAGTAAAGTTATGGTAATTGTAAAAATATTAACATTAATGGAGTTGTTTTGATAGTGTAGATGAGAAAAAAGCTTGGTCTGTCAAAGACCCTCCTCCACACAGGCTGAGAGCCACTTTTTACAGAGAACCTCCCTCAGAATGAGTTTCTTCCCTAAGGCTTCCAGAAGAAAGGGCAGCACTGGAAAAAACCCAAAGTTTCCTGTGTACAGTAATTGTCAGCTTTAACACTGAGCAAGGATAACTATCACTCATTATCCTCTCTGCTGATCCAGATGATATTCCAACAGCATTCCTCACCTAGGCTGTGCTTGTTCTGCCACCCTAGGGACAGGAACACCTCCCTGGCCCTAAAATTACTTGTAGCAGTGTAAATGGGGTAACAAACCCCGAGTACCTCCTCCTCCTCCTGGGACTCGTTCAGGGGGCCGTTCCTGGTCTCCTGGAACAGGATTTTCTTCATTTTCCTGTACTGCAGGTTGTCCAGCTCCCTCACTGCATCCTTGGTCCTTTGGATGAGGTCTATGAGCACCCTGGGTGGTCGCTCCCGGCGGACAAAATCGTGCTGGGGTAAAGGAAATAAACACCTCATGTCAGATGGGGTCACACCAGGGACAAAAGGGGACTTGGCAGAGCTCAAGTGACAGCTGCCATTCTGCAATTTATCTGTTCATGTTCAATAACTGCTAATAGCCTTTCTCAAAAGCTCCAAACACACTGAGCTTGGGCTGGGGTCAGGTTTTCTGAGCTCTCCAGGTTACACAGACGATTTGTCCCCTCCTGAGGTGGTTCACTCAAAACACAGGAAGTGACACTTCAAACCTTGGAGGCACAGGAATGAACAAAATGCATCCAGAACAAAGAAGAATCAACCTGCAAAGATTTATCCTGCATCCATCTATTCCAATTGGCACATAACACCAGCAAGGAGACCACAAAGTTTATTTATACCTAAAGCTTTTGTAGCCAGAGTTGAAATCAAATCAGGCTCTTGCCAACTCCTGCACAGGTTTTAAGTGCAGACTTAATAAATTCTTTAATGGTATTTAAGAACATGATTAAAGCCTCTCCTCTGATTTATCAGATACATTCTCCTGAACTGTACAGCTGGCAGTGGATATCAAAGTCTCCAGTGTTCCCATTTAACCTTGGCTAAAGCAGACAACCTGAGTGAACACTTGCCAAACTCTGTATTGGATCCCTACAGTTACGTGTGCTGCTTAGTAGCTCCCAAGGGGCACAGCTTTAGGGCACTAACATCCGCTGCAGGCTTGTAGAAAAATCTACAGTGAAAACAGAAAAATTTGCAATGAAAAAATAATATTAATTAAAAAAAAAAAGGCAATTTGGGCATAAAGAAATTGTTCTCTACTGTGCACTGCAAATGCCACAAGGGGCTTTTGTTAGAGCCTCAACAGCTGGAGCCAGCTGCAAGGAAATTCTTAGGAGGGTCACCTTTACCTGTTCAGCCTCACAGCTCTCCTGTGGGCTCAGCCCAAGAGTGAATTCATTCCCTGGAGTGGAGTCACAGCACATGGAGCCCCAGCCCGCCCTAAAACAGGAGCCTTCAACAAAAGAGCTAAAAGGATGAGCCCATCATCTTCTAATGATTTGTAAATAAACGAGGAAAGCATCATGCCACAAGCTGATTTCTCATTTTTAATTGAATTCAAACTGTTGTGCATTTGAGTTTTGCTAGTGGGGACAGCCAGTCATTTCAGTACCCATTTTTTGCTTGTAGTGATGGTGTTTATTTTTGAATCAGAGCTAAAAGTTCTAAACATCATTTCACACAGAAACAAAATGAATCATTTCTGCTCCTCAACACAGATAACCACCATTTATTTCTCTGTGAACAGTAACAATCTGCAGCTTATTTATGATTAGGAAAAAAAGAGCCCATTTTTATCTCATTGCAGATCATTTTTAGAAAGCAGAGAAGCATTTGGAACCATGATCCTGAACCTAAATCCATATAATGTGTGCACTCGAATATTAAAATGTGACCATGTGAAAAGTGTAGGGCAGACAAACATAAATAAAATAGAAATATAAAATATGGAATATACAGGATTTCAGACTCAGACCTCAGCTCTAATTGTCTGTACAGACTCCAACCTAAGGTACTCCTGAAATCACATTCTTCAATGAACTCAGCCTGTTCCTGGAGAGCAGCAAGGCTGCCAATCCCCAGGAATGAATCATTCCAAAACCCACAACATAAACCTGTGAGCTGGTCAGGGTGCTACAAGTAGAACCACGGGACAAAACACTGATTATTTGCCACAGCACAAATGTACCACAGGAAATAAAAAACCTTACCAGGTGCCAAAGGGAGCACAAACAGCTCCTTCAACATTTACCTGGAGAGGTCACTGGCACCAGCAGCCTGAGGGAGAGCAGGGCTAATAATCAACTTTAAAGAAAGGCAGTACTTAGTGGAAAAGCCAAAGCCTGGTGGAAAAGGGGCTTTACTTCAGGATTTCATACCCCCCTACCTTCTAATGGAAGGCTGCTCCTGAATTTCCCAAAAGCAAAGCCCTTGGAGCTGTAAACAGTTCCTCTATTTCCCAGGTAAACTGAACCCAAGTGNTAATTTGTCTCATGGATTAAAATCAAAGCCACAGGCATTCCCAGTATCAATCCAGGTTCTCTGACACCTCTGGCAAGGCTGAAAAGCCTCCTGACCAGGGTTTGGATCATTCTGAGATGCCATAGGAACCCCCTGGGTTCCAACACAAGTGACTTAAATTGGAACTGATTTATGATTCACTGACAAAACCTTGGCAAACTCCACACACATCACTCCCAGGTCCCTCTCCTACAGGCTCTTGGCAACTATGGACCTGTAAAAACCCCTTCCAAAATGATCCAGTTATTTCCAAAACAAGTTTAATTAATTGGGTTCACTACAGAAACCATTAAAGGTATTTAAACAACTTTTGGGTCTGGTGGTTTGATTAGGGGAGGAAGTCAGCCTTGGCCTATCCCCTTAATGCTACTTTTAACTGCTAAGTGTGATGCACAAATGGAGGGAAAAAGAAAACCAGAAAAACAAACCAAAGAGTGGATTTTTGTAAGGGCAACTATTTGTTCACCATCTTTACTATTATTTTGGTAGACCAACAGATGTCCCCCCAGAATTCTGGAAAAGATTTGATAAATTACCCGTAACAAATCTGTTGATGATGGCCTTTCCTGAGGTATTTTCTGTAAGCAGTAATCAACAAATCCCCTAAAGGAGTCTGACCTGCAAATAACAAAATAAAAAATGAAAATTAAAAAAATTAAAAAAAAAATAAATTAAAAAAAAGCTCGACACTTGGAATATATTCCAACTTATCAGTGCAAAGCAAAAGAAAAACACTGACTAATTTGCTCGTAAGTTCTAAGGCAGAGAAGGTAACTGGGTTTTTCCAAATTCCAAGTTGATCTCGTCAATTCTTTCCCATTTAAAGTTTGTTGAAACAACATGGACATAGAGCTAGCCCTAAGCACAAACTGAAAACCAAGTTAAAACCATGTGCACCAGTCCCTATTTATGATTTTACTTTAACTGCTTAAAAACAAATGATAGGGGAATTATTGGGCACTGCAGAAAAGCATTCCCTGATCTCTGGGTGGTTACAGAGGGAACCCTGCCTTGGTAAAGCCCCTCAGTGCTCAGTTCAACTCTGGAAGCTTTATTTGAAGTTTTATCCCAACGGGGAAGAAGGAAACTGATCTTTTCGGTGCCACTGGACTTAAAAGGAGCACAAAAGGAGCACTCCAAAAGAGCAAACAGGGCACTGTACACAAGTGCTTCAATCAAAACTCTGATGTGGTGTTGTGTTTATCCACAGCTGTCTCTGCTCTGCAAATCCTGCACAGAACGTGGGGACCACGCTGCAGGCAGCAGAGCAAGCTCCTGGAACTCTGAAAAATGGGCAAAACAGAGAGGATGAAATAAAGAAACTGGAGTGGTCTCGAGAAAATGGTCAGCAATTAAACAGCTGTGCTGCTCAAATGCCCAGCAGAGAAATGAGGGAACTTCACACCTTACCAGGAGCTTTTGTTTCAAGCCTTCTGCAGACTCTGCCAAGCATCACCCCACAGCAAAGTTCCAAAGAATAACAAAGTGTTCTTGTATGCAAGCTCAGATCCTGGAACAAGCCAGGAGCACGGGGAGTATTCAGTGGCCACAGAGCTCTGAGGGCTTTTGGAGTCACCCACTAACAAAAATGTCCAATTACCTCCAAATTCTCCTCCCTTCCTCCACGTTCCAGCTGCACAGCAATGCTAATAACTCTTCTGCCAACAGGGATCTCTGGCAGCTGGAAGCTTTGCTGATGCTGAGCCATGGCTGGTTTAACACATCTGAGAATATTTTAATTCCTACAGAATTAACACCTCCACAGTTCTAGACTGTAGAACAGCTACAGTGACAGAAGGTCAGAATCAAGCCAGCCTACACAAGATTTGAGAACACACACAAATCACTGCACTGCAACTAACACATTCATTGTCAGGCTTGAACTGTGCAGTGTCACAGGGCATTTTCAGGGAAATCAACAACAAAAATCAGCTGTTAATGGTTCTCTTACCATTCATTTGATTGTAACCTAGGGGAATCGTTCTGGGCTATGTGATATAAGGCACTCATTGCATTCATGTTGAAAAGTGGAGGCTTCCTTTCAGCTGGAAAGAGAAAAGAACAGAAACGTGTGATAAGGCTGTCTGGAGAGAAAGGAGAAATGTATGGAAATATGATCAGGGTATTGTCCTAGGTTACAATGTAAAAATGTGCCAGAGTGTCTGTATTCTATCTCCATCTTCATGAACTGTTGAAACCAAGGAGGGGCAGTGTTTTTCTTTGCCTCCTCCCCTGGACTATCTCCTGTTAATGGACCATTAACACCTTGCCCTATGAGTCATAGATAACTCCCTCCGGGAGCCCTTTGTGTTTAATGGGCCATTGTGAGGACCCACCCCATGACTCATACAATGACATCAGCCCATTGTGAGGATCCACCACATGACTCATAGAATTACATCATCCCATTGTGAGATGCTCCACCCAGGGGGAGGAGCCAAGCATTCCCACCTGGATATAATGTGGGAACTGGGACAAGGAGCCCTGACCCACTGGTTTCCAGAGGACAAGAGCTACCAGACCTGTCTACAGGATCACTACTTCAGCAAGACCACCTCATCTGGACTGCTGCCACGACCCTAACTAGCAGGGTATCAGGTTGTATTCTGACTCTGTCAGTGGTTTTTGTTTTCTTTGTATTACTTGCATGTATTTTACTTTTTCCTATTAAATTGTATTTCTGACTTGGAGTCTCACTGGTTTTGCTTTCAAACCAGCACAGGTATCATTACTAAATCAATACTCGGTGCTGTTGTCATCACACTTAGGCCAATTATTTTAATATTCCAAGTCAGACCAGGACACCCACTCAAGAAAAGCTGCTGCTCACTTGGAGAGGGCTGACAGAATCCAAAGAGAGCAGGATACAAATTATAAAGAAGAGTCTGCAGTAAATTTTACTTTAACTGCAATATCTCACACCTGATCTGCTATGGCAAAATCAGCTGAAACTGAGTACAACTAATCTTAGGCACAGTTCAGGGCCAGGATACGCTGCATCAGTCCCCAGAGATATTTGATGCACTACTGGAACGTGTGGATTACAGGAAAAAGCGCCTGCCTGCCTCCTTTGTCACTGCAAGTGGGACAGGTTACCAAATTCACTTGCCAGATGTGCCATGAACTCCCTGTCACTGGAATCCTTCCCAGTGCTAGCACCAAGAGGGCACCTGCCCAGCAGCCCCTGACCTCTCAGGAGGGCAGAACTCAGAGTTCTGGGGGAGGCTGGCTCTCACCAAGGTCAGTGGTGCCAGGATTTCTCAGTTCTTTCAGGCCAGAGCAGTCCCTTGCCATGCAGGCAAACCACCACATCTGCTCTTCCTTAATCACTACTTATTTCAGCTACAAGAGGAATTAAGATATCAGCATCCAAAGAAAGCCAAGTGCCAACAAGAGATTTCTTCCCACTGCTGCCTGACCTCATGTTCAGACAGGGAATCATGCAAAGGCAAAGTTCAAAGTTTAAACAAATTTAATGTTTCTCAAAAGGGCATTTTTAAAGAAAGCAAAGCCATCATCTGTGTAAAGTGACTTTGAGGTTCCTGAGCAAAAAGCTCCACAGAAATTCTGGTACTCTACATAGGACTGCACAGTCTCTCCTACTACTGTGATTTACTCCTTGAGAGGCTGTGGCACACCTGAACTCCACACAAACAAAAAAATCATAGGCCATGCACAACAGCAAAAGGCTAAAACTTCCAATTCTGGCATTCTTTCTGTCAAAATACAGACTGTGTTAGCATGCTGGCACATGAAATAGTTAGTTACTGGTTATCTACACCATCTCAGTTCTGGAGACAACATTTCTTCTGCACATCCCCCTCTCTGTTATCTCACACATTTCTGCTGATTAAACATTCACCAATGACATTTTCAGTGAACTCACCCACACAGTAAGTTATTGGTGTACTGCTGTTAAGTAGAATCCATATTAAGACTGATTTTTGAAACTAATCTACTCAGCACATGCAGTGTCAATACTCAAACTTGAAACACACACTGAGAGTCTGCTCTGTGTACCTGCTATCACATCCACCTCTGCTCCAGGCTCTGTGGATGTGCATCATTTGCCCTTTGCAGTTCAAACCCTTTTCTTCTCTTCCTGTAAAGAACCTGTCCACAATGATTCATGGCACAAATGAGACTGAAGATTTTTGTTTCAGAGAGCAGGGAAGTAAGAAGAATTGAAAATTAAATGTAGGTCCCTTCTGACACAATCTTTAGGACACCAGTTCCCTTGACACAACAGCTGGGACACCTTTCTCAGAGTGCAGCTTGGAAAACACAGATGACAAAGCATGGTTTCCTCTCACTCAAGAGCAAAATGCTCTGGTTCTCCAGGGAATAACTGAGCACACCAGACCAACATGAAAGCACAGTGCATTACTGGTTTGCTCTTGATTTGCCAGCAAGAAAAAAATTTAAGACACTCAACTGTCAGAGTTTTCCAGGTCAGGCGTTTTAAAGGGGAAAACTGATGAGGAATCAGGATCCTCCCTTTGTGCAGGAGTTGCTGACACATTGCAGAGTTAATCACTCAGTGGCTGCACTCACCTAACTCGATGCACGTGATCCCAAGAGACCAAACATCCACCTTCCCGTCGTACTGCCCCTCGTCCATCGCAAGGATAACCTCTGGTGCCATCCTGCCAACCACAGAGCACAGGCTGTGTTAGGGACACACAGGGACACTCCAAGCACCCCAAAGGAGGTGGCTTCATCCCCTGCAGCAAAGCCACAGACCAGGAGAAACAGCACGGAGCTGAGGAAAAGCGTGCTGGAATGGAACAAGGACTGACCACAGCAACTGGTCAGAGGAAGAGGGAAGGGCAAAGAGGGAAAAGAATAAACTGAAAAAGCAAAAGAGGGAAAGGGGGGATAACAAAAGAGCAAAGCGGGGGAGAAAAACGATCAACCCAATCATCTTCCTGTTAGTAGAATACCCTGGCACATAAGAGACTCCTCTATTTTCAAAGGCGTTGCAGCTGCAGGCTGACAGCAAGGGCTGGGAGAGCCCTAAAGGCACCCCTTGCACCCTCCCCCAGGCTTCCCCTTGGCACACCAGGAGCATTTCCAGCAGACAAATGCAGCCTGTGGCTGCAGCTATGAATGGAACAGGGAAATGGGGAGCAGCAGGGACAGACAGTGGTCCAGGATAAAGGGATGAAGTGGGGACAGAGAAGCAGCAGGCCCAGGCTGCAAAAATTCAGCCTCTTAATTTGTGTTCTTCCAATAAAAAGGCTTCCTGCCAAACGGCCTCATTCCAAGGCTGGGCCATGGTGACCTCCCAGCACTGCCTGGGGCCTCTGCCACAAAATCAGTGGAGCGTGGAGCTGTGCTGGTCCTTGGTGCTGGGAATGCCAAGGAACTCGGGTGACCCCGCAGCAATTCCTTCAAAACAGGATTTAAGTAGCTGTGTGACTTCCAGTCAGACTAAGAGATCCCCTTTCTCCATGAACGTCTCAGCCCCATCACCTGTGGCAAATGTGAGTTATTTCCAAGGCAATGGCATTGCAAGAGTGGAGCCATTTCCAAGTACTGCACCTTAAACCTCTCCTTACAGACCCTGAGGAAGGACAGACTTCCTGAAGATCTGGACACAGGGATGTCAAGAAAACTGCTTGGCTAATCCAGGTTTTATTATTGTATTGTGAAGCACTGGAAAGGGAAGAGAGAAGTTTTATAAAGGACTAAAGCACTACAGGCTTCACTCACCAGTAAGGCGTTCCCACAAAAGAGTTGGCAGGGGAGACTATAGATGCAGACCCAAAATCAGCAAGTTTCACTTGACCTGGTTCTGTTAGAAGAATATTTCCAGCTTTAATATCCCTTTAACAGAGGAAAAAAAGAGAAAAAAGGAAGTAATTTAGCATGATGCAAACTCTGGTGAGATGCCTTTGTATGCAATTTGTAATGCTGGGACAGAGACAGAGAGGAATTCACTGACAGGGTTCCAGCAGCAAGCCCAGAGTAACCTCAATTCCCCCATTCCCTGAACAGCACTGCTTCAAAAGGAGTATTTGGAATATTTCACCCACAAAATGACACTTCTGCTGCAGGACAAGTGCTGAAGTCTTGTGTGTGCAAGAATGAACACCTCAGAAGTACAAAAGAGACAGCACAGGCTGTCCCCTTGGCTGTCACCTCCACTGCCACCTTCCCTGTACAACAGCAAAAGGATGGAGCACCTCTCCCACAAGGAAAGGCTGAGAGAACTGGAATTGCTTAGCCTGGAAAAAAAAAGGCTTTGGGGTGACCGAACTGTGGCCTTCCAGTACCTGAAGAGAGTCTATAATAAAGATGGAGAGGTGTTATTTACAATGGATGGAGGGCCAGGACAAGAGGGAATGACTTCCCACTGACTGAGAGCAGGGTTAGATGGGAAATTAGGAAGGACTCCTTCCCTATAAGGGTGGGAAGGTGCCCAGAGCAGCTGTGGCTGCCCCTGGACTCCTGGAAGTGCCCAAGGCCAGGCTGGACAGGGTTGGAGCACCCTGGGACAGTGGAAGGTGTCCCTGCCATGGCATGGGGTGGCACTGGATGAACTTTAAAAGTCCCATCCAAGCCAAACCATGCTGTGATTCTATACCATGGCTCAACAGCCACATTGGGTACGAGCAACACCTCTGCCAGCTTTGTGCCTGCAATTAAATAACAAAACCAACAAGAATTCCCTCCTTTTCCATCCCCGGCGCGACGCGGGCTCAGCCGCGCGGGGCCTGCAGTGCCGCTCCCTCGCCACCAGGTGGCGCCCCCGCGCCAGGTCCCCGCGCGGGGCCGGACCCGCGGGACCCGCGCCCAGAATCGGGTCCCCAACCCACAAATCGGGTCCCCAACCCCAAAACTGGGTGTCCCAATGCCAAAACTGGGTCCCCAACCCCAAAATTCTGCCCCTCCTCGCTCAGCCTCGCCGTTCCCAGTGGCAGAGGAACTTCTCCTTGGGGCTGTGCACAGCAGCACGGCGCTGCTCCCCGCCCAGCCAGGACTCGCCCTCTCGCCCCTCCTTTTCTGCCACAGCAGCCACAAAACCAGAAATGTGTCACTGCTCCTCATTTCTGGGTGAGCAGATCGCCCTTCCCACCTCAGCAGATAAAAGGTGGAACGCCCCTTGGATGAAATCCAGGCCACAGGACCACAGGATAGCTGGGGTTGGAAGGGAGCTCTGGAGATCACCCAGTCCAAACTCCCTGAGCAGGTGACACAGGAACGTGTCCAGCTGGGTTTGGAATGTTCCCAGAGAGGGAAAATCCACACCCTCCCTGGGCAGCTGTCCAGCGGCTTTGCCACCTTCCATGGAAAGAAGGGCATTTGATTTCTTTGACTTCTCCTCAGGTAGTTTTATCCTTGACTTACACTTCCATCACATGACTGTTGACTCCATCACACACACCTCTGTGGTCCCCCCGCTACCAAAAACTGTGTAAAACCAATACAGTTTTACTTATTCACATGTAAATATGAAAAAATATCTAGTCTTAGAAATAGTCTAGCTCAGTGAACTCCAAATTATTTGGCAAAATTAGGGTGATTATTCTTCTGTGAGTGTTTAGTGCAAAATTCCTGTATAGCCTTTGTTACCAGGGTCTGCACAGAACAATTGCCATCAAGGCAGAGAAAATGTTGGTGGAATAACTTTTTCCAAGGCTGTTTAAAGCCAGTGAAGCAGCTTTGGGACTCCAGGGAGCAGCAGATGGAAAGGCAGCAGCTCCAGCCTCACCTGTGGATCCTACAGTGGGAGTGCAGGTAGGCCAGCCCCTGCAAGGCACCGTGGGTGATGGCAGCAATCTCCACTTCTTGGAGTGGTTTCTTGTGAACTATGGGGGGGAAAAAAAAGCAACAAGAAAATAAAACTAAGCAGAAGAAAATAAATGGGATATTTCCCTGAGAAAGTGTTTTTTAAAGAAAGGAATCCCACCAAGCTGCTACAAAGAGAAATTAGGGAAGAATTCCTCTCTGTGAGGGTTTTAAGGTCCCTCCCAACCCAAACCATTCTGTGATCCTGTGATATTGGCCCCCAAGGAACACTAGTTCTTGTAAACTTTGGCTTTGATTCCCTATTTTGATTTAGATTCCCCTATTTCTTTGCAGGTGTTATTCCAGTGTTGGGGTCAACATCAACCTCCTGTTCTAAAACCCATCTGTAGTTATTCCTGCACACTGCAAGGCAAGAACAAAGGTGATCTCTGCAGGATTTTATTATGGATATTCTGAAAAAAATAATAAAATATTCTTATTTATTCTGAAAAAAATTCTATATTTAAAGAAAATAAAATCTGCAGGTTTTTTAAGATATTCTGCCTAAAAAGGCAAGATTACAGGAACATACCTATACACTTTTATACCTTCATCTGACAAAATTAAAATGTGCATGCCAACTGTCTGCAGCACTGGGAAAGCCTCAAATTCTTCCTATAGAGTGGAGCAGGACAGACAGACCACCTGTACCTTCTGCAAAACCCCACTCTGAGAGGAAACAGCCCCCCATCAAACTCAGGTGGGGGGCACTAGCAAAAAGAAAACCCAAGATATATCAAACTTACCTTCTAGCAAATCAGAAGCTGATCCTAAACAGTACTCCATAACCAACTGAAAAAAAAAGATAACATCATGCCTTCAAGTATCTCTGGGAGCATTTTGAAATTAGAAAGCATCTTTACATTCCAATTTTAAATCACATGGTGGCTTTAACGCACCGATTAAGGAAAAAAAAATAAGTGGTAGGTTTTGTTAGTTTTCCATCAGAAGATGGAAATTTTGATTTTATTTTGGTACTGCTCACCACCACCCCAAAGCTATTTCAGTGCCTGTGCTGAGGATTTGAGTGCTGCAGTGTCCATTTGCTCAAACATCCCTCACTCACCCATGCTGTGTGCTCCTTCAGGTAACAGCCCTTATACTCTATGGTGTTGGGGTGCTTCAGCTGTTGGAGAAACTTGACTTCTTTGATGATATCCTGCCATTTCTGATGGAAAAACAAAGCAAGAAGTATAAATACATTTTTCTTAATCCTCTACATCCTTT
Organism: Bombycilla garrulus; assembly: GCA_013400315.1. Lineage (NCBI taxonomy): Eukaryota > Metazoa > Chordata > Aves > Passeriformes > Bombycillidae > Bombycilla > Bombycilla garrulus. Next base: position 113,373 of record VXBU01015508.1, read on the forward strand.
CATGCAGCACACACTGTAGGACAGTCTGAAAAGTGACCATAAAACTATTTTACAATTTGAAGATGGGAAGTCAGTGTTGCAGAAGCACAGCTGAAAATCTGGGTCCCTATTGCACTGAGATACCCCCAAGATATATTTAACAGCTTGAGGACTGGTAAAATATTTTTTTCTTGTTTTAACTGCAATCTATTTTACTTAAATGCTGCTGCTTTGCAAATTGAAGTGTTCAGTGGCCTCAAAGTTGGTAAGAAACTACAGAGAATAGCAGTGAGCTGCTCACCTTCTGCAACACAGCACAAAATTGCTGACATTTGGGAGACCAACAGGCAAGCAAGGAAAAATTAGTTTAAACCACCCCTGTTTGCTCTTAACAAATAAACACACCCTGCACATCCACACACCAGCCCAAAGGAACAGTGAGTCCAAGTTCCACACAAAAATTAGAGGAATTAACAGCAACAACTAAAATGACACTGAGATCAGCAGGTCTTTGCAATCTGACAGATCCTCAAGAGTTTCAGAGAGATGTGTTCCAGGGGTCAGTGTGCTCTTAACACGCTTCTTAATAAAATTATTTCTGAAACAAGCCCCATCCAGGCATTCTGAATCCCCACTCACTTCCTTAAATACAACAATTTGTCCAAATTTGCATAAACTCATTTTCTCTCCCCAAACCTCCATGATTCCCATGGAAGGGAGCAGCAGCTCCTGCATTAAAAGTTGTTCTGTTGGGTCAAACCAGAGCTGCAGCTCCTTTCACTGCTCACATTTCCACTGGAGTTGCCATAATTGCCTTTATTCCTCTTACCTCATTCGTTTGCTTTCCACTATAGGACATCTTCTTGACTGCCACCACCTCATTTGTGTGGGAATTCGTAGCCTGGAGTAGGGAAACATTGAAAAAAGCAAGAAATAGATTGAAAAAAGCTTCATTTTTTTTCCCCTCCTCCCCACGGAGTGAGCTGTGCCTGTGGCAAATGCAGGCTTTTTTCTCCTATATCCTAGCAAGCTCCTACACCTCAGAGACATTTATTTCAGGACAAGATTTACCACACAATTATTAGGACACTTTCCCCTGATTTTATCTGTCCATAACCACTGTTCCCCTCTTCAGCCTTTGTGCTGCTTCTCTACTGATCCGTAAAAGCCCAATATTGCACCTACTGAGAACCCTCAAAATACAGTTTTATTGGAACTGCAGTAGAAACAGTTTTAGATGAACCTTTTGCAAAATGTTTGCCAAAGAAACAAATAAAGAGGTGTATCAAAATCTCCATGATTTCATCCAAAAACTCCATACAACACTGGCGTTCTTAAACAGCTATTTCAATTTCCAGCTTCAAGAAGAAGATTCAGCCTGGAATTTATCTAAATTAAAAAGCTTTCCTTGCACTGCATTAGATCTTAGTTTTGCAATTAAGATTATGCACCCATCAAAATTCTACTTTTCTACAGCCTGGATGATGCAGGGATGGTAAGTCCAGGCTAAAAACTCAGGTTTGGAAAGATCTCTCCTTGCCTGGACTGGCACTGCCCTCATTTCTGCATGTTAAGGGCAAAAAGCATCAAGCTTTTGGTCTTAAAACAGTTGCTGACATCTCTGTACCTCCAACCATTTTTGGGACAAAAAATTAGTGACAGTTAAAAGCTTAAACTATAATAGGAGCTAAATGTGGTAAATCCTCCTTTCAAGTAATGTATTAACTAATGACATTTTTGGAGGCATGTGGGGACTTCAAAGAAAACCTGTGTTGAGTGAACCAGAAGAGCACAGGAATTATTGAAGGAAGCTGACACAGGCCCCTCACAGCACACCCTCCTCAAATGAGCCAGAGAAAGCTGAAAATCAGTAACTCTGGGATAAGGCAAAGCCCTTCCTCACCACTTGCCACCCTGATTCAGCACAGAGAAGATCAAGAGTGTTTTGCTCAGATGTATTAATGCTTTCTTTCTGCCCGTCACATCAATTCCAAGCAGCTCCACCTGACCATGGAATCTGTCCTTCCAGCTGGGATTTGGCCCTGAAGGACACCCTGCCACCCTCCCAGAGCTGCACCAAGAGCTTGGGATGCTCCTGGCTGGGCTGTGTGAGCACACTTGGGAACAGCCACTTGCTGAAGCAGTTTTGGGCCTATTTGAGATGATACCTTGAGAAATTAGATTGTTATGCCTCAAAAAACACATGAAATGCTTGTATGATGTAAAATTTAAGGTTCCTCTCCTTACAATAGTTCCACCATCACTTCACACGACTCCAAACAGTGAACTCAAATGTTTAAAATAACTCATGGTACCCATGGCCAGCCAGAGGTGTCAGGGATCTTATCCTAATACTTTACTGCCTGATATTCAGAAACCCAGTTCCAGTGAACCTGATCCTCCTGAGTGGATGACCATGCTTCCCAGAAGCTTTAATTTGGTTTTATCTGATTTTTTCAATATTGATTCTATTTCAGTGTCACTAATGCCAACGGGATTATAATTATTTCCAATTCCAGTATTTCAGATTTGGCTTTGTTTGATACCAACTGTAAAAGCACCATTTTTCTCATTTCCAGATTAAATTCTCTTGCTGGTATCAATGAATGCCATACATCCTTCCTGTCTGAATTCTCATTCCTCTGAGGACACTCTCTTTGCTTTTGTCATAGAAGAATTTGCAGTGATTTCCAAGCATATGAACTCCAAGTATCTTGAAATTCCAGTTTGGCAAATTAATTTTCAGCTGTTTAAATTCAACTTTCAGCATCCAACAGCACAAACACCGCATACTTGACCTGGATAGCTGGGAGCATTATTAAAACTATAGTAAACTGGTACTCTAAGTACACCTGGAACATTAAAAAGATCAGGAGTGGTTTGGAAACACTTATTTTTGAGATGTGTTAGCACAAAACTAATGTACACAAAGCACTAAAAACCCGAGGAACACCACCTCCTACAAATACTCAAAAGCCTCCAAAACATCACTTGAAATGATCCATTCTCCAAAAAAAAACAACTCTACTTACAAAGTAAACTGCTCCAAAACTTCCATGTCCAATTTCATGCAAACCCACGAATATTTCCTCAGGATCATCTTTGTAGAACAGGTCAGCTATTTCTGGGTCCTTTGGCACCCCTTTGCGCATGTTGAAGCGTGTTAGGAACTGGTTTGTGCTCTCAAGTCCCAACCAATTTCTTCCTTCATCGACAAAGCCCTTTGCAGACAGCTCTCAGCACCTGCTGGGAAAATTCATCTTGAATCTGCTTCCTTTGCACGTGTTTCTGTTCACACTTCTCTGACAGCAAAATGAGAGGAAACACTTCCAGCAGCAATAGGCTTCCCCATCACTTCCTCCCTCCAGCTAATTCTTTTTAATTATTAGTCCTATTTAGATAGGGAGATTAAAAAGCATTCAGGATACAAGAGCTCTTTATCTCACACAGGAAGCAAGTGCTGCAGTGACACTGAAGTCCACTTGAATTCAAGAGTCCTGTTGCTATGCAAAACATCCTGTGACAGGAGTTTGTTATTCTTCACGCTGGGCTCCCAGTGTGTCAGTTTTTAGACTCTCTCTGTTGTTCCTCCTACTTTCCTGGCTGTTTGCTTTGTTTCTCTACTCCCATTTGCCAGCTGGTGCTGGTGGAAAAGTCAGCTGCTATTCCACAGCAACACTTTGCAGCCATCGAATTGTTATTTCTCAATTATTTACTCAGAGCTGCATGACAGCCAGTGCTGCTGGACTGTGATCGCTCCCAGGACATGGAATTGCTTTTGAAGAATCCTAAACTCCATGATATAAGGCAGATCCTTGCCTCCTTAAACTCCTCCCTTAGCACAGAACTGAGCTGCATTAGAATGAAAACTTTCAGTATTCATCTCCAAAATTTTATTTATGTGGGAAGGAAATAAAAAAAAAAAAGGGAAGAAACATCCAAATATCACGAAGTTTTGGAATTCTAACAAATCATCTTGAAAAATCTGCATTGACTCATTAAATATTGGTGTGCAAAGCAATGATGGGGGATTTTACCCTTTGGCTTGTGCAACCCACAGAGGAGCTGCAGCTGAGTCACCTGGAGCAGTTTCTATCAGTCTCAGAGCCACTTTCACACCTGTGGTTCAGCACCTCGTGTACTGAGGCCACATCTTGTCTGTGCAGAACAGACTCCTGCAAACACCCACCAGAACCTTCATCCCATGCCACGATATAAAGCAGGGCAACATTTAATGGGAGACCAGCTGAAATGTAACAATCAGATATATTTATAACTGAAACACACACAGAAGAGGCTTTAGAAGGTTTTGGATTTCAAGTGTCCTCTGGATGAAAGCAGGATTTTGGCCTGATGCTGAGCCAGCCTCCCTGGCCAGAGTCAGTGATGGAGCAGGAGGAGAGGTGCAGTGAGAGGAGCCCACACCTGGATAACTGTGGCACCAACCATACTCCGTGGTTCACATTTCTTCCAGCAGCATTGTCCCGTGCTCCCAGCCCTCCAGACTCTCCTGCTCTGCAAAGAAAAACAAGGAACTGTATTTAGAAGAATTACTTTGTAGTTTTACACCTTATTCTAACCCACATCACCACATCCAGTAAAGGCCAGTGACTGCAGGGCTCCACTGGAAGCACATGGAGAAGTGGCTGGGAATGCTAATGGTGAGTCCCTGGGTGAGGATCAGCACTGCCTGTGCTCCAAAGCCCTTGGACTGTATAGCACTGGAGGACAGAAAACCAGGAAAAGAGGTCAAATGCCAAGTTCTCTGGCTTTTCTAAAGACTCTTAAGGCTGCTAAGGCACAGGAAGTTCCCTCTCAGACCCTGCTTTTTAGACCATCTGTAAAAAGGACAAAGCTCAGAAAAAATCCCCATCCCTGGAAGAGTCCAAGGCCAGGCTGGATGGGGCTGGGAGCAGCCTGAGACAGTGGAAGGTGTCCCTGGCTGTGGCAGGGGAGTGGAGCTGGTTGGGATTTAAGGTCCCTCCAGCCCAAACTATTCCATGATTCCATCAGAAGCTGACAAGGCTGCGCCCATTGCTCGACTCTCCGTGCTCTACCTGATGACACACGAGATTCCAGGGAAAGTCCTGGGCATTAGCAAAGACAAACACTGCTGAATTCCAGCAGGGAGAGGATGAGCAATGAAAGATGGAAAAGGAGAGCCAGCCAGTGAGTCCCATCACAATGAGGGGTGGCACCCACTGCAGCCACCCACTCCCACGGGTGTAGGAACAGCCCAAAGAGCCACTGCTGTCCCCTCAGGGCAGTGGGACGCAGGGAGAGCTGGGAATCTGCCCGAGCTCATGGAAAATGTTATTGTGTAGCTCCGTGCACAGCAGAAATGCTTCCAAGTTAAGCACAGTGCAATAGTTACACTGCCAAAATCTGAATTAATAGGCACCTGATTTAATGACACACTAACTCATGCTCTCCTTTATTAGGGAAAAAATAAATGAGCAGAAATCTTCCCGCTAATAGGTAACATTACCAAAAATGTTATTTCTGTTACTTTATCTCACCACAGGCCAATACTACTGAGCTGTTAAAGGGCTATTTGAACAGCATAAAAAAAAAAAAGTTCTGCAATGTTTTGCTTTTTTAAAAAAATATCTCAAGTATAAACAAAAGCCAGATGAATGAAATGATTATTCATTTTCAGCTGATTGGCCTCACCCAAAGGTGCTATATTTACTACAGCCCTGCAGACAGGGCAAAGAATGCAGTATTTCAGGTCTGGCATTCTTCAGCCAACAGAAAAATCCATCTGGCTTTGAAAAAATAAAAACAAACCGAAGGAGAAAACAATTTCTCCATCTCCACTCAAATGAACCTCTATGCCATTAAGAAAGCCTGTGCAGCTCCAGTATTCAAGGTATTTAAAATGGGAGGCTAAATGTCAATACTTAGAGTTAAACCCTAAGTAATAATGTCATTTTCCAATTAGGGCAGACGTGAGTATTGAGGCAAGTAAATCTTCTCAGTAAATCTGCTCAGCAGGACTATTATTTCCCAGTAATGAATATAAAAAAAACATAGGATGGAAAGTGTATCAACAGCAAGCTGAGATGTGCTGATTGGATGTGGTCAGAGTGATCCCACAAACACTGAGCCTTCTGCGCTGACACCAACACATTCTGGGTTTTGGACAGTGTAAAACACCACAGATACACATCACACCACTTCCATTTATGCTGGCAAGATCACAGGTCCTTAACATCACAATTCGCCTCTAGATATGTGGAGACTGAAATAAAAATGGTTTAAATCAAGGCACAGCACTGTAAGAGCTGAGAGCCATTAGCAGAAAAAAAATCAAGGTCAAGGTATGGTTAATTTGAGCAGGTTCTTTTCATTACCAAAGTGCTGAATTAACACAGCAAGAAACAATTTCTATTAGAAGCCTGATTTCTGCTTTTCATCCTTGTAAAGCAGCATTTGAGACTCTGCATGTCCTGAAGACCTCAAAAAGAAACATCATTAATCACACTGGCAGTGACTCAGGGGAGTGACAAGTGACTCAAGATTTTGAGGGCTTGGGAGATCAGCATTTTGTTCAGACAGCAGAGTTTCCTCAGTGCTAGGCAGCTCTCCCATTTAAGAACTATGAATTAACTGCTTTTGCTACAGGTGTCTGCACAGCGGTTCACTCCTACACTTACACTTCCAGGTGCTGTATTAATAACAGAAAACACCTTGACCTGAATATAAAGAACAAAACACAACTGGAAACACTTTCAAGAGGAGCTAAACTACTGACATTGCCAAATAATCCATGGATCCAAAATTATGTCTGTCAATAAGATAAACTTGAGAACTCGAAGCGTGTGGCTTGTGAAAACACAGTTTAAATTGCATCTCACAGCACCATAGGGCTGTTTCAAATGTGCCCAGAAACACACAAAATTAATTTTAGTTCCTAACTACACCAGGGTACTTCCCAAAACAAGGACAAAGTTTTCCACTTCATGCAGAAAAACAAACTACAGGAAAGAGGGTGGACCAGCAGCAGATTCCACTCAGAGGAGGAGCAACATGACATGGCTCATGCACCCATTTTTAGATTCCTATTTTGAGGGGAATAAATTCACACCAGAATTATTTTCCCAAGAATGGCAAGCACAGAGCCCCATTTTATCACTTCAGTCTCTCCGAAAGATGGAACACGATGTAAAGAAGGAAATTCTGAGATAAATTCAGCTGATAACTGTCCTGAGTAAGAAACCTTTCAAGCTTGAAGTAAGGAAGGTGGCTCAAGTTCCCCTGTAGTCCTCACCCACAAACTGACATGTTTTTTTGGTTTGCTTTGGACAGTTTTTGTGCTGTTTTTAAGAAGCTGGAGCTCTTCCCCTTCCCCTTAATTGGTATATATGGCTGGCTGGCCAGGCCAAACACAAACTTCATCCTGGGCTGATTCCCTCACATGAAGACCTTGGATTAACAGCCCATTATTTTAGAGAAGCTTTCTGGAGAACACTCTGGAACCTCCACATTTTAAGTCGTTCAGTGTAATTTCTTTGATTGTTAAGAATTACTTTCCCAGCTAACTTGATGTAAGTGAACACAACATGTGTGTTTTTTCCAGGCACTTCACTCATTTTGATGCTTAAACCAGTCAGATTCACATACCTGGCACAGAAACTCGAGCTACTGCCAGGGCATACAAAAAGCATCTCGACTAGAGCCTTTGTTTGCTTAAATTAATCACCAATTCCAAGACGCTAAGGAAAGATTTCACTCTGGCCTAGAAGCAGCAAGTCCTCTCACGTCCTTCCCTCAGATTTCTCTGAAGCAAAATGATTCATTTGGTACAGAACTGGAACAGAAGATACCCAGTGACCTTCAGCAGGAAAGAGAAATATTCCTGAGCATTTGGGGCTCTGCAGATAGCAGGGCAGTGTGCCCCAAGGGCACAGAGCAGGAGGAGCAGACTCAGGAAATGGGGACACAGTCTGCCAGGAAAGCCGGGCAACGTGAACAGAGCCACACCGGCGGTACCGGCAGCAGTTCCTCACACACCACCTGCACTGCTTGGCTTTGCCAAAGAATAACCTCCCAGAACGTCCCATCAATGCCACACACCATTCCTATAAACACCTGGGTGCACCCACAGCTCCTCAGCACCTCCAGCTTCTGAGGAGAAGTGCAGGAATTTCCCTTTGGAGTGTCTGGCTCTGCAGTGCACCTGGAATTGCATCCCGGCGCCGCGCTCGGGGTTCAGCGCTGTCCGAGCTCGCGTGTGTGTCAGGTCACGGGGAGTTCACACATTACTCATGCTAATAAAACCCTGAATCACAACTCTTCTGACCCAGGCCATTGCTGCACGCTGCCCCCGGGGTATGAAATCCAGCTAATAACTTGCAGGGCTTGTTGTAGATAAGTACCTTCACAAAAACAGCTTTTTTTTTTCCCGATGAGAAGTGATAGTTTTAAAGGAAACATTCAATTTATAATTCCCCTATGACTACTATTTACACAGCAAAAGATAACCAACTTATTAAAAAATTAAAATATAAGACAATCTTATCAAAAACATTTAAAAAAATAAAATCAGTAGGCTTAAAGTCAAGAAACAATCAGTTTTAGTCATCGGGAATGTTTCAGCAAGTATGAAATCAAGCCACAGGCCAGCCCTCCCCAAAGGAATAGTCCCAGTTGTGCTCCGGAATTCCACTGCTCTGCTAAATATGTGCAATCACAGCTACCCAAAATCATGGGGTTTACTTTAAAAAGTCAAACAGCGTCATTCTCACAATAGATATGTAATGAAAAAGCAAGAGACACTGGGTGTAGCTTCCCAATAGTTTTCCTGTCGAATTGAAAATAATTTAATGAAATATGTATGCCCTTGTTAAGTTTAAGGGTAATTAACATGTCTTGGATTAGAACCTGTACTTTACCATAAAATCTAGAGAGCATTGTTAGAGTTTCTCAGGTTTATTTAACAGGATTAAACACTTTTGGTCATGAAATAAACCTTGCTTAATTAAAAAGGAAGAAAAAAAGGCTTCCTGCTCCCAGCAATAAGATTTCATAATATTTCATCATGGCACACTTGCAATAATTCAGGAGTACATCTGGAAGGGAGGAAAGATCCATGAATCATTTTAAACCCTAACGTACATAAGCCCAAATACCATCATACACAGAAATAAAATTTCATCAGATCTTCTCACCAAAACATCTCTAAAAAGCATCACAGATGGGTCATGAAATTGAGAAAATTGCCTCCCTATTTTCATAATTTTTTCTTCTCTTTAGTGTTTTTATCAGGCTCTTCATCATGTTGCTTAAAACTCCAGACCATTATAAATTGATGAGTATTATGCTGTGTGTGCTACTCAGAGGCACAAATAAGTCACTGGATTTGTTTGTGAAAGCCTCAGGAGACACCAGCACACTCAGAGTTTCCTACCTATTAATGTAATGGCTTCCAAAGAGCTGAATCCATTTTATGGTTTAAAGCTAATTTTAGGTACTTTTTAAAAAGAGTTTATGTTTTAACCATCACATAATCAAGAAAAATGAAACAAAAAACCCATCCAGCAAGTGACAAATCTGTTCCCAGAGTGTCCGGGGTGAGGGTGCAGTGAGGTCTGAGCTGCTCCGACTCACCTGCATTACAGCTCAGAGCTGTAGGATGCCCATGGGGGACACTGAAGCCACCACAGTGGCCACCAGGTCATTTAAATAGCAAACAAGGCTGAAATGTCATCTCCAGTTCAAGTTTTCCTGAAGTGTAACAAGTGACTGCCACAACAACTCTGAACGTGAGAAGATTCTTTGTATTTTAAAAGCAGTTTCCTTGCCATGACTTAGATAGCCTGACTTCTGATTTGTCCCTTAAAGCCAGAAACTGCAGGGACTGTTGGATTTAACTCCCTGACATTGATACATAATTATGTTACTGGATAGTTTTAATGTGTCCTAGTCAACTTAAAACGTGTGTTTTAGCTGAGACACATGAACATATTTATGCAAGAAAAGCCTGCAATGCCATTTGGGGTAAAATGTGATTTCATTATGTAAGGGCAGGGCAGTGAGTAACAGTCCTGGTGTAGCTACATGGATTTTGTCATAACATTAGCTGACTTTGAAAAAGGAGTTTTCTATTTAAAATTCCTGTTTATTCTCTTTGTGCAAGAAAACGTAAACTCAAGTCCTGATTTTCTGGAAGCTGCATCACAGTAAAACTGGCCAGAAGGAGTCATGCAGGAGGTCCTTACACAAAGTAAGGAAACAGATCCAGGCTGTGTGCATGAGGGAGGAACAGAAAATACATTCTCTGGTCATGCAGGGTGAGAACACCTCTCATAACAAACCAAATTGCAGGGTTTTAACTTTATTTTTTTTCTTTGAAGGGATGTGTGAAGCACTTCTTCACAATTCTAAAAACATACAGGAATCTCCATGAAGAAGATGACCATCCACTGACTATTAATAAAACAACCCTCATAAAACATCCCCAAACATCATTTTTACAGAAGGTGAGTTGCACACTGCTGTGTATGTTGTTCCTCCTTTCCATGGATAAAAGGGGAAGGTTTCTCATCCTGACTTTGTACTGCTGCTGGTTTATCAAGCAGAGAAAGCCACAGCACTCCAGCACATTTCCACAACACTCCCAGCCTGGCTTTCCACTACTCCACGATGTATGTCCCCTAAGACACCTCATTTTCACTGTGTTACACTTCTCCCTTTCTCTGCCCCCTGAGTCTCTCCCTGTTACAACTTCTCCTTTCACAGCCCTCCTTCCTTCCTGCCTGCTGTGTGCCAGTCACCGATAATGCTTTAGGAAACAGCCCTCTGGCCTGCTTCAGTTTATCATTGCTGCTCCGCCTGCCCTCCGTGTCTCCAGCACATCCAGCTCTCCTCCCAACCTATTTATAGGCACAACTGCAGCCATTAACATAAGTATCAGCAATTTGTTCCACGCTGGTACCGTCAGAAATGGCTACACCTGACTCGTTCAGGTGCCAAAGTCTGCTTCGGGAGCGGAGTTAAACGAGAAAAAGCGTATTTGGGAAAACCCAAAAAACTCCATTTAACATGGGAAAATTATTATTACAGGATGATAGATTTATAGTCTAGCAGGTACCAGCCAAAGAAATATCAGTCATTAATATTACATGACTTACCCACTGCCTTTCTAAGTTTATTCTTTTATAACCTGAAATTTTTATGGCCATTAATAAAATAAATGGATAGTAGTGAAATGTGAGCGGCTAACATCCAAAACCTCCTTATTATCATCTAATAACTGTATCCAAGAAGAGAGTGTTTATCCTGTATGAAGAGAGCACTGGATGGCTGAAAGTCTGGAAAGAAGAAAGATCATGCTGCTTTTTTTCACAAAGAACTCAAAGTTGGCTGTTTCAGTCAAGGTAAGTATTTGTAAGACAGTCCCCTCATGGATCCTCTTGTTCAGAATAATTTTAACAACCTTATGACAATTACAGTTATCGTGAAAGTACCAAAGTATCACAGTTAAGAAAGTAATAAATAGATTTTTTTTCCTGCCACAGTTCAGCAAACCCCCCCAAACAGCATGACAGAGACTGTGGAGATGGAAAGAAAACCCAGAGTGAATGATGCCAGTTTTCAGGCAGGGGTGTAACTGAGAAAAAAAAATAAAGAAGAAAAACCTTAACATATTGTCACATATATTCATTACAAGCTCCAGAAGAAAGCTAAGGAAGAATACCAACACAAAAAAAAAAAAAAAAAAAAAAAAAAAAAAAAAAAAAAAAAAAAAAAAACCAAAAAAAAAAAAAAAAAAAAAAAAAAAAAAAAAAAAAAAAAAAAAAAAAAAAAACAAACAAAAAAAAACCAACAAAAATCCTGCAGAATTCCAAACTGAAACAACTGTTTTGGTTTAGCAGATAAAAAAATTCAGATTTAAGATTGAAATTATAACTACCACACAATGTTGTTATTCCCATTATATGAGAATATACAGCACTCAGGGACTCTTGAAATAAGTGGATAACTGAGAGGTCCAGCTCTGTTATTTCAGCCTCAAATTTTGTCAACTTGGGTTTTATCAGGTCAGAAAAAGCCCTCAATGTTTCTTTAATGCAGGAAAACTACCATTTTAAATTAGAACTGGAAGGCAAACGAAAATTTGCTTCACTGAGCACTGGGATCAGATGTGTAAAACGAACTTAACACTGCAGCTCAATCTTCTTCAGGCAAACACAGTTTTTGTTCCACCAAAGGGAGGCTGGCACAGGCAGGGACAAGGAGAAAGCCACCTGGATTAGGACGTGCCACCTGGCAGGTTCCTGTCCCCTCAGCATCCTCTCTTCCCCATTTTTTTAATTAGCATTGCAGCACTGAAGAACCACCAAACAGTTTTAACTGACTTGAATTCTAATTTTAAATAATCTGTGCTTAAATTTCATTTTTAAATGAAAATGCAAAATTCCAAATGCAAGTTTCAGCGTTGCATCCCTGCGCACAGGGACATCCTCAGATGAGCTTCAATGTGCTGAGATTTAATATTTCAGAATGTTAAAGGCAGAGAGAGAAAAAAATTATCTGTAAACTCAAACTACTTGGCGTGAAGAAAACAAGGCAGGACTAAAGGGAAAATAAGGGATGTGACTCATCTTCTCACAGGCAAAGAAAGTAGAATCTGTCTCCCAGGACCTGGTGGGTCCTTTTAGGAAAAGGGGAAGGTAGATCACCATGGAAACGGAGTATTTTATGAGGTACTTCAGCAGTGCAATTTGCTATGATAGGAACATAATCAGGCGAGCAGCAGTTCCCTTCCAACCAACCAGAAAAGCTTTTAGCACAAACATTGAGTGCACTTCTGTCTGCTGGAATTCCCAAAAAATGAAAAACGGATGCTGCAAAAGACACCAGGGACATCAGGTGGAGCAAACATTATCAAAGCTTCAATACAATTTTCTGGGTGCTGATGGAGACACCTGAAGAGTCACAGAGCCCAGGAAAGGAAGCCATCAGGAGGGGAGGGTCAAACTTCCTCATTGCTGGCCCAGCTTCTGTGTCAATCCCCAGATCACATCAGATCACTGCACAAAAACACCGAGGGACAGCGTTTGGGAGGGGGCTGCATTTGGTATGGGAGCTTTGTGGGCGGCAACACCAGATACTCCTGGCATTTGAGGGCAGGGGGGATAGGCAAGTGAAATTCAAATCAGAGACATCATTAAAACAAGAAAATAAAATGGAAAGGATAGCAAAATGAAAGGCCACCATAATTTAGAAACATCTCATTTCTGCATGAGAAGCCAAGGAACTGGCATCTGATGCTGGAATGTGAGTTCAATGGCTAACAAAAATTCAGGCTTATTGGCAAAACACTGCACAGGAAGAACCATGTGGAGATTGCTCTAAAATATGACTGAGCTTTATTTTTGCTCTAGTGATAATTTACTATTTTGAATTGCCACAAAAAATAGCCATTGAGCAGTTTTCTATTTTTGAGACAACGCAGATTTGTGTATATTGAATTAGCACCACCAAAAGGGTTTTGGTCACTTATCTCATAGATAACATTAATTCACAGCAGAGGTGATAAATCATTATGTTAAAAACACACACAGCCAGGTCCACCTTGAGTGACTCAGCCCTGAGAGCTCTCAGCAGCAGAACAGGGGCTGCTGATATGCATTTAGTACAAAAATAGGGTAACAGACAGCAGTAGTAATATTTTCAGCTACTCTACACATTGCTGTATTTTAAATTAATTGTAACCACACAGGAAAAAGACCTGGGGGTTGCTGCAGACAGCTCTCTGAAAACATCTGCTCAGCAGGCAGAGGCAGTCAAAAATAGGCAAACTGAGTGTTGGGATAAATACAATGACAAGAAGCCATGGCCAAAAGCATAGAAGGACATAAAAATATTACATGTTTCTGTGCTGATTATAGCAACAAAACCTCCTCAATCAATGAATTCACCCAGTGCAATAAGGCTCAGAATGAGGAACTCAGGTAACTGATAACTGCAGTGGAGAACAGAAAAAGTCACCTCAGTGAGGAGCCCACGTGGGCTGCCCGAGCCCAGGACGGCGGCAGAACCCCAGCGACACCTCCCGGGGTTCTGCCCCATCCCTCAGGAGATCCAGCCCCTCAATCACACACAAGTGCAGCACACACCACTCCCCTACGGATTTACTTCAGGAGTGCTCTCTGGATGCAGGATTTCACAGTAAATCCCACAGACTCCCACAGCAATCCAGCAGGTTCCCTCCACACCTCACTCTTTTCTTGCCTTCACATACACCTGCTCAAACCATGCGACTCCAAATCTGCTGTTACCCTGACACGTAACAAAAAAAACTGCTTTAATCCAAGTTTGGTATGAAATTATCCTTGCCAAATATTATAGTTCTATTTCATATGGCACATCAGTGTATTCCAATGTCTACAATGACAGCTGAAGATAATGGATAAAAACTCTTGATCTATTTCATATTTCTGTGGCAAATTTCTGTAACAAGGAGAGGAAAAACCTCTTTTTCCTCTCTGTAGATTTGTTTTCATCAGACAAATTCCAGTTATACTTTCTAGGGCTCTTTGGAACTGTCAAATTTATTCCAAGGATGTTCTGGGAATCAGAGCCATTTGAAGTATGGTTACTGTAGATAAAACACTGATCAAAACCTCCAGCTGCATTCTGTGGATCCTGTCACCATCAAGGCTGGCTCAGGACCGGTCCCCACTGACAAACAACTACATTTGACCAGAGCTAAAACATTACAAATATTGCCATGAAGCATCCCAGAGTTCCACAGTTTCCTAATTTGATCTAAACAACTTTCTCAGAGCCACTTGAGCAGCTAAAGCCCAGTGCTTTCCAGAGAGAGATGTTCAGGCATCATTTGACCACTTAAAGCTTTGTTTATTTGTGCAGATATTGAGATAAAATAGCTCCAAGCCACCATGACTGTGTGAGCAAAGCCCTGGTTACACAAGTGCTTATTTATTTACATCTTCTGCTGCAGCAAGGCTGTCTTTGCAGGGGGAAAAAAACCCCAGAGCTCAAGACCACCAGACAAGGCTGGGCATCCTTCATTTCCAGTCTTGACTTTTGACAGGAACTCCCCATTTTCTATTAAAAAAATGCTCCACTACATTTTTTCCTGCAAGCCTTGCCTTGAAAGCAATGCTAAACAAAGCAGGCTTTGAAGGCTGCAGTAGAATTTCAGTATTGTAATCTTAAATCTCATGCAATTAAGCAATTAAACTTTTCTAAGAGAAACCAAAATGGTCTTTTTGCAGAATAAAACATCTACAATTCATTCACTGATATGATCTCGATGCCCTACTTGATACCTTTCTAACCAGGAAAAAAAAAAAAAAGCCTGAATGGAGATTAAATAAAACATGAGGTTTTTGTCTAAAGACAACTAATCTTAACTGCTACAGTAAAGCTTTCATCACCAGGAATGTCTTTGCCAACACTGTTTTCCCCTGCAGGCGATGTTGTTGGACTTAAATCAGAAAAAAATCAGTCATTTACGTCAGCCTATTCCAGTTCTGCTTTCTATTAAGGCAGACTGAAGTCCTTCCCCAGCAGCAGGGCTGGATAAATCTCCTGTTTTCCCACATTTTGTTCTCCTCTCAGTCCATGATGTCAACCTCACCTGTTTAGGGGGTGGACACTCAGCTTAAATTCCTCTAAAAAATGTATCTACGTGACTTACAGGATTCTAAACCGCAAAAATACACCCTTCACAGCATTAAAGGCAAATTCTTCTGAAATAATGCAACTTCCCTCCCCCAGTTAAAAATATACAAACATCTACTCAACCACTCCTACCTTGTGATTACAGTCTCTTTTCCATTTACCTTCTGTAAATTAGATTTTGGGAAAGTGTGTGTTGAGGAAAAAGAGCAGGGAAATGAGGTTTCCGGGGTTTGATAGCTTTGTTAAGAAAGATGTCAACAGATGAAGCCAGTTTGCTCCTGATTAAGAAAAACACCCAACCCCACTGTAGCCCCAGAAGCAGCAGACATGCCCACAGAATAAAGACTTTCTGCTTTTTGATGATCTTCTGCATGGCCCTGAAGGTATTTGTGCAGGGACATGTCAGTGCTCATGAGCAAACACTCGCTTTTGGATCCATAACAAGTTTATGTACAAGAAAAAGATGTTCTGTTTCCCAGAGAAATGGTCCCCTCACTTGACCCTTCAGCAAATATAAATATTATTTTGTTTTGCAGATGGGAGAAATTAAAGTGTTTGGCCTGACATTTTCAGAACTATTTTATCAGGCTCAGCCATCCTCATACCACAAAAAAGAGCCTTCTTTTTTGTGACAGATATATACTTTAAATAAGGCCATTCTGTGTTTTTTATAACCTAGAATTGCTTTTAAGTATCTACAAGAAAGTCCATGTGAAGGATTCTCCATACACCTGTCAATTCAACACCCCAAATGACAGTAATTGTCTAAAAAACACAGAGAGGGTGTTTTTAAGTGAGAGAATAGACACAAACCTACTCTACTCAAATGCCAGTACATCCTTTGCCTCCCCATTCCCCGAAGCCAAATTCCCGCCTGTCCCCCCACGCTCCCTCAGAAGAGTTTCCCTTTTCATGACACATTCTGTACAAGAGTCTTAAACATTAATTAAGCCTAACAGTCCTCAGAGATGTTAGCACAGCTATAAAAAGGTTTCTGGATCGAGTGGCTACTGAGGGAACTGGCATCTGATCAAATTTTCAAGAGTTATGCTCCCTGCTTTATGAATAAATCAAGGAATTACCAGTTTTTGAAAGTCTCCAGCACTACTTGGTGCCTCGTGTACATATTAACAGCCCTATTTTAGGGATTCAGCATCCAAGGCATAATGAACCTAAGGGGATATTTGTAGTAAAACCATGAAAGGATCCAATCCCATCATCTAAGTGAGGAATATTTTTAGTTGGGGACAGCTCCTCAACTGCAGGGCTCAATTATTTTCTTCTGGTTAATTTTAAGCACAGCCGAGACACTCTGTGAATGAAATATGTTTTTCTGCAGACTGAGGCACACTGCCACTAATTAAAGGAATGAAAAATTTTAGTATTAACTAATAAATTCTTGACAGTTCAGTCTTTTACTTTATGGTCATGTCAGCCCAAAATGCTGAAGGAGGGCAGGGGACTTTAGAAAGTCACCTGGATTAGGGTCATTACTGTACAGGAGCTTCTAGGCTCCTAAAAAAAGGTACTCTAGGCAGGAAAAATGGGGAAAAAAACTCCTTTATGAGTCTTCCTAACTAGTCAACACCTAGTACAAACATGTAACTAAATGTAGTATGACAACAAGAATGGTCTTAGAAGAGCTGCCCTGAGTTTTACACATGTCATTTTAAAGCTGTTGCCTCCAAGGAGGGAAACCTTCAGGGAAGCTGCACTGAACTCTTCCGCTAAAGCTTTTTGCAGAAAATAACTATACATTTTGGTGATTTTTCTTTACAATGCTGAAAAGAATCAACACTTTCAAAAGCGTAACTAAAGGGGAAAAACACCAAGTATTTGTATACCAACAACACACACCAGAACTGAATACTTCTAACCCAGCCAAATTTAAGTATTACGTGACTTTGGAAAAAATAAATATCAGAAATAACCACAGAACTTATCTTGCAAACTCAAACACAGAAGCTTCCAACCATTTGAGATGATGCTGTTGGAACAACTCAGCCCCACGTTTCTTTGGTGAGAAGCAACCTTTCCCAGAGAATATGAGGAGCACAGCCAAGTTACAGAGCAAGCCTATACTGTGCTTAAACTCTCCATGAATCATAGATGAAGGCCAGCAGAGGAACTGCCTCTCCTCATCTCGCTCTCTAGGGAAGTGCAGCACGGCGAGGTTCAGCTCCAGGCTTCCTCTTTTCCAGGCACAGGGTCCCCTCCCTGTCCCACCTACCCAGGCTGGGGCTGGGAGCCACCAGCTGGGCCTGGCTTTGCAGAACTGACTCCTTGGCCAAATGCAACGCTGCAGTTTCCCACCGAGAGCGGCTGCTCCAGTGCCACTGCAGCAAAAGCCCATTTCTGCAATCTGCCCGCCATGATCGGGAGTAGGAAAAGCACTTAAGGACTCGTCCTTCTCCCAGGAAAACCTCAAGTGACAATGTAATTCCATCCTTCCTCAGATATTTCCCCGCACGCCCTGGAAAATAAGGCACACATCGCTCATTTCGTGTTTCTGAGCAAAGGAATCGCCACCCAAAATCAAGGGTTGAGAAACTCAGCCAGTGTTTTTGTGTTCACTTCCAGATTAGCCCCCAACACCAGGATGGGCGACCTCCCCGACCTGACAAGCCTCACGTTAAAATACAGTCATAAGACACGTCAGGAAGATAAATACCACACATCCTGGGCACCCAGAGGAGTAAATTTAGGGAATATTACCCAAGCACGAGAAGGTCCTGTGTCTCCAGGTCTTACAGCTTCTACACAAAGGAGGAGGGTAAGGACATCCCACAGAGCCCTGTACACCAACAGCCTGGCACTCCACTGCTTCCCAAAGCTTTACATTTCACTCTCAGCAAGCCAGCCCTCACTTAGCTATGGAAAAGGGCAAGCCACGAGGATCTCTTGGATCTGAAGTGGGTCTGGACATGACAGCACTGCACTGATGCTCTGGGGCTGCTCTGGAGCACCATGTGCCTCCAGGCAAGATCCTTCCCCGCGTGGGAATCCAGACTTCCACACGGGAACAAGCAGGCACCTCAGCTGCTGAAGCAGCAGGTTGGGTTTGGATAATTTATTTGCAGGTTTATTTGGATAATGCTGAAATGAGAACCGATCCCGAGACTCCAGAAGCCAGAGCTGGGTATCTCATCTGGCACCTTCAGCTTGGAGAGCCACTCCCTCCCATATCCCTGCAAGCCGCCTCTGTCCTCTCCTCCTCCTCCACCCTCCTGCCTCCCCCGTGGCAGAAGGGAGCTGTGTTCTGTGCCAGGCACCTCCAGCACCTCCAGCTCCTCGTCTCTTCAATCCCAGCACGCTGGACATGCCAGCAGTGCACAGCTCTGGGGTGTGCGTGACCCAGAATCCAGAGTGATCCCACTGAGTGCAAACCTGCACCGTAACCCACCCTCCTGAGGGCCCGTGGCACAGCACTCCAGACTCATTTCTGGATCTGGGATCAGCAGGTACCCAGCAACTCCCCAGGAGCACAGCCCCACCACCAGCGACACAATCTGCTGCTGCTGAGGGACTGGAACTGCTTGTCAGTGGCATGTGGCTCAGGGGTCACTTTCAAGAGTGTAAAAAAACCAAAAAAAAAGGCAAAGAAAAAATATGGGGAAGGTTTCTTAGAATTATAAAGTACTAAAAATAGAGTCCCCCCGCAGTGATAGCGGGGTAAAACTGCAATTTCAAAGCAGAAATACATTTTCTGCCACAGGAGAGAAAGGGAAGAAGGCACCATCACCTTTATAAGCATTTTGCTTAAGCATCCTCGTTAAAAAGGGATAAATAGCAGCAGTGTATAATCATTACGGTAATCCAATATATTTTTGTGTCCCCAACACTCAATTAAATTTATTGAGACTCCAGAGCTAACACACACAGCTTGAGAGCGTGTAGCATCTGCTACTTCCAAGATGAGTCATGGTAGGAAATTCCCCTGTATTTTCTAGGAACCAGTCAGGCAGCCAGTGATTGAAACGGCGATGTGACTGTATATAACACCCACACAAATGAGAAGAAATAATTTCTGTCAATAAATGAACATTATATTTAACATACTCGCTGCAGATTTCAAATAAGAGATTACAATTAGAAGGATTGTTTTGGGAAAATATTCCCCAGTTTAACTGGAATGCAATGTAAATTTTGCCAAGAAACGTTAAAGGTCAGAAGAGATTGGAAGAAGAGAAACTAATTTAAATAAATTGCAGGAATTTGAGGACATTTTGAAGAAGGGAAGTAAATAAGCAACAAAACAACACCCCCCAGCACTTGCCTCTATGTTCAAGTGCTGCATCACTAACTCTATAATCTCTTACCACATCTGTCCCTCCCCAAACTTTAAATAATCTCAACTCTCCCCCTGCACCTTCTGTTTTAAGCAAAACTACAGAGGACCAAACTCTCTCACCTTCTGAGTTCACTCCAAAACACCAGACTAGAAATATCTAATTTTCATCAGCCAGGCTGCTTCCTGCATCCCCAGATGTTCCAAATCACAGAGAAACTTCATGTTCACTCTGCCACAGCTGGATGTGTCACTGGCCCCTCACTCAGATGTATGACAGCCCCACAAAAGCCTCTCTGAGGACACATCCACAGCAGCTGCTGCCTCTAGACCGGCCACTGGAGTAAACTCTGAATTTAAAAGCATCCTGCTCATGTCCACATCTCACTTCCAAACACGTTACCACCCTAACAGAGGCATCGTGATGTGCAAAATATAAACTGAGGTAAACCAGAATAAATTGGATTTTAAGAGCCAGGTCACGTTACCAGATGGCCCCTGTGGAAGGAACACAGCCTCAATGACAGCACAGAACCAGTTCTTACTTAGCAGGTCCTGAGTTTTTTGCTAGAGGAAAAAAAAATTCAAGGTCCAAACCAAACTTAGGAAGTTATTTTATACTGAGTTGACCAATTTCAATATTTTTAGTCCATGATCAAAACAGCTGCAAAAAAAGCGAGTGGATGTAGGACTGCAATGAAGATTCACGCAGTTTTGGAGCACTGGTTATGTATTTCAAGCTGAAGACACATTTTTGGGTTTGACTTCTAATCTGACAAGAGCTCAGACATTTGTGTGCAAGCAGCCAACTAATAACCCTTCCAGATAAGGCCTGGGGCTCCTAGAATTACCAAACAGCAGCAGTCTCACCTTCAGAGAGTACACCATGGCCTTCTTGAATTACCAGGACTCTTGATAAAAATCCAGTAGGACAAAAGAGAAATTCCACCTCACTTTTGAATACCTGAAAGTCACATCCTCATTCATCAATGGAGAAAGCCTAAAACAAATCCACCACAAACCAGCAACTGGAAGGATATCTGCTTACACAAGACTATGGACATAGAACAAAGTTCACTAATTTTCACCAAGGAAGGGACTGCAAAGAGAGTCACAAGGCCTGCGTTTGAGGACAAAAAACTATTTTCTATGCTAATAAAGGGATAAATCCAGAAGTGAGAGTTTGGTTTGAGCGAGAATGAGTCCCCAGACTCAAGCAGGTTCCCTCTGCAGCCCCAGATCAGTCTTCAACTCTCTTAAAACAAAACTTTTGCTGAATTGTGTTCCCACCCACCCCCTTATCTGCAATATTTATATTGACAATGAAGTTCTCCAATCATGAGCTTAAATATATATTTCCACCTAGTCTAGCTAAATGTGGCAGCCATTTGAATAGTCTGCCATGTTATTATAATAAATTAGCAGTAGTATGCCAACAAGGACAAAGAGAATTACTAATACACAGAGGTTTCCCCAGCACTCACAGAACCCCTTTGCCAGCATCAAAATCATCTAAAATATTTTTTTTTTCCCAAGCACTGAAGTTCCTTTAGAAGATTCTGGTCAGGAGCTTTTCAGAAAACACCTGATGTAAAGTAAAGCTGGAATTCTTTGCAAATATTTACACTAAAATAAGGGTTTGTTCCAAAGTATCAGATCACTACAGTTGGGAGCAATAAAGTTACACAGAGCACCCTGTGGGAATCCGTGGCTGGTTTTAGTTCTGAAGGAGAGTATAAATTTTATTAGAATTTCTTCCTTTTCAGACATCATATGACCTTCAACTGCACAGCAGCACTCATTCAGTACCAAAGCAGAATCCACAGATGTCAACACAATCATATTAATATAGTGTCTTGTTTCTAGCTGCAATCAGTGCTACAAAGAGCAGATGAAGACAAAATCTGAATATGATAACCAAAACTTCTACATTCACAAGTCTACTCAATTCCCAGGTCCCTCCTGCTTTCCCAAAAACACAAATCCAAATTCCCTGAACAGGAAAGAGCACAGACAGGCCTGTGCATACAGTGGCCTCCATTTGCCCTTACGCATTTTGAGTTCTGCTACAGGAAGCACTACTGAAACACAAACCAAACCAGATTTGTCAGAGATCTCTGGGAGTCTGAAGAGCAGCTCATGGGCAGCTGTTACAGGAAACCTGCTCAGCAAAATGGCCATAACACATTTGTCATGTGTCACCTCTCTGGGGAAGTGCCAGCTGCATGCCCAGGAGTTGGTATCAGTACGAGAAGTGTGGGTGATGTCAGTAATTATGTGCATTATATAAAGTGTGCTTGCAACACTCCCATTTCCTTCTCCATAAAGATTAAAACTGTGGCTTCTAAGTAGCTTAACTTTTTGATGTAGACAAGCACAGCATTGCTGCTCCCCAGAACTGCAAAAACTGATTTTCCAAACCAAGGTTTAAGATCCAGCAGTGTCTCCAAGCAATAAGGGCTGCTGGGCACACGAGGTCAGTTGTGGCCAGAAGCTCCACCTCAGGAACATCTGCAGAACCTGTGCAGTGACCTGGCTGCCCCAATTTGAGTTTCAGCTGCCAGTGCCCACGAAGCACAGCATCCCTGAGGGGATGCAGAAGGAGTTCAGCTCTCAGCACTGAATCACCCTCACAGGAATCCTACACTACACCTCAGCACTCAGCCTGGATAAAAGAGAACCCAAAGATTCTACCTGTGCTGGCAATAGATGAATAAGTAGATTTAAAATGCTCTTTTCCGTAGAGGATGATTCAGCTCCCCCACTATATACACACAGAACATGTATAGCCTCAAAATGCTTGTTAAAAAACCAGCAACCCACTCAGAAATACATCTGCATGAATCCTTCAATGCACAGACCATCAGCTCTCAGCACTGCATCATTCATAGCTCTGTTAAAGAGCTGAATGTGAGCACTGCCATTTTTATTTTGTGTTTTAAAACCAATTTCATGTCCATTTCTGCTGTGT
This sequence comes from Bombycilla garrulus, assembly GCA_013400315.1. Classification (NCBI taxonomy): domain Eukaryota; kingdom Metazoa; phylum Chordata; class Aves; order Passeriformes; family Bombycillidae; genus Bombycilla; species Bombycilla garrulus. The sequence continues at coordinate 136,271 of VXBU01015508.1, forward strand.
GTGTTACTCAGGAAGACACAACAATTCCCACAGCGTGTGCAGAGTAACACACAGGCAAACACCCCCCAGCCTGCCAGGGGCATATGAACCAACCACCACACTGTAAATATGAGCACTGACTTCTGTGCTGCAGTGTAAAACAGCTTCCAAACCTGGAACTGAAATGTCAATATCAAGCTTAAAAATTAATAAATGAGCTGAGGAAGCCCCTTTGCTGTGCAAGGGCAGGACGAGGAGAGTTTTGTCACGAAAGATTAGCCAATACACAAAAACACCAAGGGAAGTACAAGCAGAAAGGCCATTTCACATCTGAATGATAAACACATTTAACCATTTAAATAATTCCCATCATCACAGCACCTTTACAGCTCTTTCAATCACAGAATCAACACAAAGGCTAAGGAAAAGAATCCGAGCACGCACGCTGAAGTGCAGCATTCCAAACACAGGCTCCCAGAACTTCCTCATCCTCCCCCCTATCACTCACGGCCAGAAGAGACAGGACTTACTGAGAAAGTGAGATAAAGTAACAGTCAAAACAAACACAAACCACCCTGTAAATCTCAAAGGGTAACCCAAGGCAAACAGTCAACAAACCCGAGAGATTTTAAAGGTTGCACAGAAAATGTGTCCTTCAAAAGGCCGCACTATCTTCCCAAACAGGGGCACACAGAACCCAAGCACTTTAAGGACAAGGAACAAGATGACCAGCACATGAAAAGAAGTGCATTGTATTCATTTGAAGCATGTTTTTGACAGCCAATTAAAATATAACATCATTAAAATTAAATACTAGCCAGCAAAAGCAGAAGACTTCAACTTATGAAAACATCCTTAATTTTTTTTTTTTTTCTTTTCGGAAAGCTGGAATAACGACTATTAATGCTGCAGCAAATGCACGTGGCTATGCAAATGCACTTGACCTAAGGATTTCTACATTTTGGTGGCATTTAACCACATCAATATGGGGGGAAGAGGCAGGGAGCCAGGAAAACATCACTGTGTGCCTTCAGAAAACTTGTTATTTTTAACAGCGCAGTTTAAGATCAGCAATCCTAAAGCAAAACGGTCTGAGCATTTGCTTCCACCTGTGTTGACAGCACACCAGGAGTTTTCAGTGGCCGAGTATTTTAGGGCAGTGCAGCAAAACAGAGATCCCAGGAAGGAAAGCTCACCCACTGTGGCAAAAACCAGTATAAGAAGGGTGAGTTTATTCATCCATTATGCTGAAGAGCTTAAAATAGAAACATTCTATATGTCTCACCTCAGGCCAGGATGAACAAGTGAAGTGAATCACTGTTACAGCAAATTACCGGAAAACACTGATGGAAACTGAGGTTATCTTCTCCCTCCAACCCAGGAAAAAGTCCTCATTGCTGTATGTTTTTACAAGGAGGGAACAAAATCAGATCCACTGTTTTTCTTTTTTTTTTTTTTTAAATTAAGCTAGACAGGCAGAGGCTGATCTGTAAAGCCTCAGCTCTCCCTGCAATCCCTGTCTCTGTCTTTAGCCATGGGTGCATAGCTGCAAAACCCAACAGCAGATAGAGACACTTGGGAAATGCATCACACCCAGTCCTGCAGCTTTGGGGGCTTAAAAAAACCCTTAAAATCTTTAATGAATAAAATTGGGGTGAAGAACTCATGTTTAGTGCATTTTGGTATGAAAAAAACCAAACCTCTTTTAGACAGCAACTGAAAGCTTAATTTACCAAACACTTTGATTAACAAGAAAAAAACAAAATTCAGGTTCAAAATGAGGTATTCTGAAGCTAAAAATACCCAGGCAGCTGCAATTCCCACCTTATGCAGGCAGGCAGAAGTGCTTTGCAGTCCCCTTCCCCAGGCAGACACATGCTCACTTCCTTCTTCATTTCAACATCAGAGGCTCAACCCGATGCTAACAAACCACAAAGTCCTGCCCAGAACTTAAAGTCACGCCCCAGTAATTACATAAAATAAGCTTGAAGTACAATTGGTTTAAAAAAAAAAAAACAAAAACAAACCAATTTATTCAGCTTCAGTTTTGCTTTTAATCCCAAAATATTTTGACTTGTCATAAAACAGAAAAGCAATTTTCATTTGAGGTTAGCTCCCTCTACCCAGATGTCTCATTAACTCAATTTTTTTTCCCAATTTCACTGTAGAAATCAGCACATTCATTTATCTCAATGCCATGCCAATACAGGGATCAAACCCCTGAATATGCAGCCTCTTAAGGAGGACATTTTAAGGCGTATTTGATCTTTAGATTTTGTACATAGAACACAAAGGATGATTAGCAATAGTAGGGGGAGGAGAGGGAAAAAAAAGGAAATGTAGAATAATGTAAAATTAAAATTTAGTTGTGCAGATGTCCCTCTCAAAGGTGGTCTAAGGCATCAGAGTAACCCACAAAAGCAGCAAAGATCCTCCAAAATCTTTGCAAGCTCCCAGTAAAAAGGCAAAGTGTTCTCCCCCGACCTAAAAAAAAAGGCAGCACACAAATTCCTGACCAAGAAAACCCCGGTACACTGCATACAGATTTTCCCCCGAGAAGACAGAACATATCACGTGACAGTTTATGGAATCAAAATTTTAAAATTAAGAATTTTTGTTCTACTGGTGACCTGACACCAAAAAGACCAACAAACCCCCACACGGCCCAGGAGAAGGCTCCATCCAGGTGACGGAGCTCCAGAGGGAACAGCACCTGCTGGGCACAGCAGCCTGGGCAGGGTGGGGACATCCCCAAACAGGAACCAAAACCTTCCCCACTGCACACACACACAGCTCCCCAGCCACCTCCTACCCCCAGCTTTTGCTCTTTGGTACTTAAATCCTGTGCTTTTAAAACCCAGCAGCACAGAGCCCAGCACGGCCACCCCCTCACCCACGAACACAAGGAGCTCTGGGAGGTTTCTTCACTCCCTGCTCAGCTGGGGAGGCAGATTCTGCCCCACATCCCCCTGCTACAAACACAGCAAAGCCTCGTGCTTCTGCCACATCAGCACTCGGAAGTTCCTCCTGCCAGGGGCGCTGGGAGCTCTTCACCTCCACAGCCCCATCTCTGACACAACTTCCAAGCTGCTGGAATGCAGAGGAACGGGACACAAAGGGGGTTTCATCCTGCCCCTCAGCCTCTCGGCTCGGCTTTGCAAGAGTTCCTGATTTATGAATGATGACACCAATTAAGTGTCCCCTTTGTTCAGTGACAGAGATCATAAATATGAAAGTTTTCTGACTTCCTCTCTCCACGCCCTCGAGCTCTCACCCACAGCTTCACTGACAGCAGCTGCAAACGCTCTCTGGATGGGGAGGCCCTGTCACCAGGAGCCAAATGTTCTTTAAACTGAGATGTTTTATTCTTTAAACACCCACCACAAACTCCCTGGATGGTTTTGGAAGCCAGGTGGGCTCAGCAGTGCTCAGAAAGGCTTCTCTTGTGCTGCACTGTTTACCCAAAATAATGATCTTCCTGAAGAAAAAACAAACAAACTCTCCTCATCTGTGTTAATGAAACAGTCTATTTGTAGACAATGAATATAAATTGGTACTTCCTTTTCCAACTATAGGATCTTGGTTTATACTGTAATACTCACACTTAAACAACAAACAGAATTTAATATTACCAAGTAACTTTTCACCTTCATGTGATTCCTGTTAGGCCACAGCCTAACATTTCAAAAAGCCATTGTATACCTGAAATATGAAATACAACTTCATGTTTGAGAATACTTGTATCATCATCTAGTCAATATTATCAGTGCCTTGACACAAACATTCTGCTTGGGATTTTCCTCCACTTCTTAAGGCAGTGATACTTGTCCATGTAAATTATAAAACACTGAGCAATGAATATACAGCAAATTGTGTCAGCAAATGTTTTCTGAAAAAGAAAAATGAGGAAAACCTTTCCTTGGTTAAATCTGAATACAAAACCTTACAAAAAAAAAACAGGTGCAAGTAATATAAAGCATCAAAATTTGGATTCCTAAAAAACAAAGCACTTCAAATAAACTAAACCAAGTGGAAGGAAGGAATGCTAACAATGATTTGAGTCTTCCCCAGAACAACTCAAATCCTGCTGGACCCAACCCATGCCCAAGAAACAGAAAGTGAAACTCCTTGATCATTAACTGAAATCCAGCAGTGGTATGGGGAGGGGTTTTGTGTGGTTTATATATTTGGGGTTTTTTTTTGAAAATACTCACAGTGTAATTTTGCAGGAGAAGTCTGCACTGTCCATCCTCACCCTCTCTGTTCCTATCTCCAAATCCCTGGCTTTGCTACCCCTGGTTATTTCAGTTTGCTAATCTGAACCACCCTCTGGTAGCAGAAAGGCTTGTGCCAACCCAGCTCAGTGGGAGAAAGGAGAGGTGGAATAACAGCTGGTTTTGATTCGGCACTAAAAATCAGCTCAAAATTAACATTAATTTGCAGATTCATGATTTTAAATTGACAATTTAAATTCACAACCAATCCACTTCCTGCTCTCAACCCCAGATCCCCACAGTCTCCAGCCCTGTGTTTCAACAGGAATCCAAGTTTCTATTTTTCTTTCAGTCAATACATTTCCAATCTGCCAAGACACAAGAAGCAACTTTTGTACATAAAAATAAAGAGATGAAACTGCAAAGATAAATAAAATTGTCTGGATTTGGACCTCCAGCTGTCAAGGCTGCATCCTGACTTTCAAGTGAGTGTGAATTTTAAGAAAGTTACTAAAGTTTAATGAGGTACTATTGTTAATGACTAACAAGGTTACTTGGTTTGAGAAATAAACACTGGTATCCAGCTTTCCCAAAAAGCTAGGATAAATGGGAATTTTGTCTTTCCTTGCACAGTTATGTTATTATAATGGTGGCCCAGAAGGGAAAAAAATCTGATAGATATTTTCTAAATATACTACCAAATTAATTTTAAAAGCCACAACATGACCATCCACACAAAAGCTCCAAAGACAGTCAAAAAAACTGAGCATGAAGATCACCAGATCTAAGAGATTTTTTAATAGCTGGTTTACACCTTTAAATACTAAAATTTCTGTTGCCAAATACATTTTTTAAATTTTAAATTGTATTTTATTCAATTTACAAAGCGAAAGGAGGGCAGATTCCGAGTTGGGCAGACACCCAGGAGAAGCTCAGCAGATTATACAGCATTTCTTTTGGCATGAAGGTGCTAAGGGCTCACCAGTGGCAGGATAAGTCATCATCACGACGCTGAACTGCCAAAATTCACTGAGGCTACAGCATGACCCGCATGCAAAGCCAGCCGTGAAATCGCAGCAAAGCGCTCGGGGCAGGCTCCAACATCCCTGCATGTGCTCCAGCTCTGCTCCACAGCTCTGCAACTCACCCTGCATCTGCCCAGGGTAAGTGCAGGTGAAGCCAGGAACTGCCACTGTCACAGCTTCAGCTATTTAGGCTCCTTAATGAACGGTCTAACAATAAGCCAGGCTTAACCAGTTCTCTCATTGCACGACCTTAACCATAATAAGCCCCTTGAACATTCCTGCAGTGTTTTCCAAAGATCTTACAGCATGAGGCTACTAACTGTGCTCTCACAGCCTGTGAGGCAGGTATTAGTCAGCCTTTATTTTTTTTTTTTTCTATTTAAGTACAGATAAAAAGTGAGGCGGAAAGCTGGCAAACAACTTCCCTGTGGATACACGGCTGACTAGTGGCATACAGAATCCAGATCTTCCAGATTCCAGCCCTGTCATCAGCCAAAAGGCCATCATTAGGAGGAAAGAAATTAGTCTGGTCTTATAAATAGCATTTGAATATAAGCCTTGCTACAATATTTGCAAGGAGTTGACCTTAAACACCAGCAGAGCTGCACTGGTAGCCTGGGGCTCCAAGCACCAGCTTGCACAGCACTGGGACTGGGATCCCATCCCTTTGCCTCCCTGGATGTCTCCAGAGCCTGGATCCGGCACAAACCATCCAACAGATCAGCACAATCTCATCTGACCACCTCTGGTTTGGGCTCAGCATATCAAAAAATGAAAGACTGCTCTAAAAATACAAACAGCGTTGCTCTAAAATACTCAGGTAGGCAGGAAAAAGCAAATTAACAACAAGCTTGAGTCAGCAACTTTCTCCTGCTTTAAGGCACCAAGTCAGGCTGGCAGAAATCTTCCTGTACCACAAGAACTGGAAACCTGCAATATAGAAAAGGTGCCCAACACACCTAAAATCTGGAGCATTTGTCCAAGTTAATCATTCCAACTGCTCAGACTGTATTATCACACATTTACCTGTAATTTCTGCAGGTCTCAAATGCCTAAGTGAGATATATTTTGATTTATGGCATTTCCATATGGCACTACAAAGAAGCAGATCTTTTTCTGCACTACAGATTCAATACCTGCAGCAGTTCTAACTCCTGGGCTACAATTCCTGCAGTAAAATACTAAGCCAAATACTGATTTTTGCAACAAAAACCCTCTTATGTCTCATTCTGTAAGAGTCTAACTTCATTTGAAGAAAGGTACTCTCTAGTAAGGCAACCCTGACACCGAGTGGAAAACTACAAAAGCAGAGTTAAAGCAAACAAAAGAAAAGTAAGACTTTGTGTGGCAAAAAAGTAATTCCTGTAGTTACTCATTTATTCTGGTTTTAGGTACCTGTGCTGCTCCTTCCCACCCATGTGGGCCATGCCCAAGTGCTGAACACACAACCTCTAAACCACAACAGGAGCTCTCAGTCCAAGGAAGAGCGGGAAATGGAAAATTTGTTATCTTCTCTGGGGATCCTCCACAGAGAAAAGACACCACAGATAAAAAGAACACAAGAAATTTTGAGAAAAGCTGCCTGAGTGGAACAAATTGGAAGGTTTTTTAATTTTCTATTCCTCACTTTAGCAGCTAGCTGTTGTTACAGGCAGGAGAGCCATAAAATCCTATTTTTGGCTGTCTGCTTCCCAAATGACAGAGAACTCCTGACTCTGAGAACATGAACATCTCACACTGGAACTAAAGGGTCGTGTCTCTTAAGGAAAGAGCAGCAGAGAGAAAATTCCCTGTGCCCTGCCCAGGAAGGCCAAACTCCCTGGATTATTATGCATTAAAGCACCACTGGACTGTGGCACAGCGGATGAGACCTGACTCTCAACAGAGCCTGTTTCCATCCCAGCTCACATTTAGGGCTCAATTATCTTATCTGCTCTGCCACTCGCATACTTTCCAGATAAGAAATGTTTTCCCCCTCTTTTGAGGAGCTAAAACTGACACCACTGCCAGTGTTGAGATTAGAAATGCTGGAAATTAAAATTCATTTGAGCTAATGCTTTTTAAAAAATATTTAATGTGCGGGCTAAGGCTGGGAATTAGAGCTAATTGAGATGCTGTGCATGAGTTCCACAAGGGGAGAGGGAGTGTGGTGCCCACTTCAGTTTCCTCACAGGGTTTAGGTCAACCATCAGTTCATCTCCAGTTGAGAAACTGCTCAGGAGTTGGGAGGGAGGGAAAAAAGCCTGTTTTCCTCTTCCAATCTATGACTAAGGATGAGACAAGCGAAGGGAGGATCTAAGATCCTGAAGGCGATGGTTAACAAGAGGTCATTAGTTAATTCCCTCAAGGGTAGATATGACTTCCTTTTATTAAATAACAGCAGTTTTTAATGATGTCAAATAGCTGTTGCCGTTCCAAAGGACACAGCATACTCAAACTTCACCTGAACCAGGCAGAATAAGCAGAGACACAGAAGAAACCCTGATCTGAGAGGCAGATTGTCACTAATCAAGTAAGGAGGAAAAAAGGCTCATCCGATTTTTATCCCAAAAATTTACAGTATATATTCTTTCTCAATTATGTATTTTTGTCTAACAAAAGCAAATTTAGCATAAAGTCTGTTTTAGTCAGTACTTTAAGATATACAAGTAAATTGAGGTATAAGAAAAAAAACAAACACAAGCACAATTGTAAGGTTTAAATGAAGTTTTTTGCTTAAATAATTTAAATAATGAAAAAGCTTAATCAATGAACATTTGTTCCAATTAACCAGCCATTAATTACCTGTATGACCAGAGCACCTGGGAGATTCAGCTACCCTGCAGCAAGACCCTACAGAGCCAGAGCAGAACCTGCTCTGGAGAGATTACAATCATCCAAAGTTGAAAAGTTAAGAAGCACAGGAGAGCACAAGGAAATAGGGAAATAGGTGACTGGAATTTACGTTCTCTGTAGCTGCACTTTAGTCCACTTTCCCTTGTGCACTGCAAGGACCAAGGTGTGTGTTTGTTTCCTGTCCCTGCCTCAGTAAAAAAAACCAAAAAACAAAACAACCCTCCAGGAGCCACATAAAGACAAAAAAAACCCCAAACCAAACACAGAAAGAAAGTATTTCACATAGTCAGACTGGAAGAAAACTATTCACAAATTTTAATACCTCTGCCTCCCATCAGAGAGAGAAAGGATTTGTTTTTCATTTTTTTAAGCTGTCATCCCACAGAGCAAGACTGTACCACAGTAAAAGGGCAGACACACAACTTTTGGAAGCATTCTGTTGCCATTTAAAGGAATCCTTTGAAATTACCACACTACACAGTAGTGCACCCAACACAAACCAACAGCCAGAGCTGTTTACAAGCTTTCTGCTCAGTGTTAGACTGAAAACCCCAACCCTTTTTGCTGTGTAATAAATCAGTGCTCCACGTTTAACAATTTTCAGTGGTACCATATGCTACGTAGTCCCATATGTTCCATTACAAGGGAGAAAAACATCATCTCAACATGAATCATCACTGACTGTGTTCCTGTAAATCTGCCTTAAACGCTCACAACGTTCAAGGGCAACCCTAAATAAATCTGCTCAGTATTATGCCAGATTCTGTGCAACAGAATCACAGCTCACATATAAAAATTAGGGGAAAATGAGGTTTAATGTAGGAAGTGAGCACAGTCTGCATCCCTCTGAAAACAGACTCACCACAACGTTTGGCACACATCACTTCCAATCTAATCATGACATCCAACTCACAAAATGTTGATGGTATCTGGTAGTCCCAACACCTTTCATCCTAAACTGTTTGATATGTGTGGAAACACATACTCTGCACACAAGATTCATTCCTCCCAGTGCCAGGTTCTGCACCACAGTGATCCTGGGGAGTAGTTTGTAGAAAAGTAACAAACCCAAACCAAACCCACGTGTGTGTGTTTCAGACTCAAGGGGAATGCAGCTGGAAGTGTATGGTTTATCCAGGATTTTGGGTTAACATCTCCACTCTCACTGACAATTTCTCTTTTTCTCTCTCCTCCCAAAGACAGCGTCGCCTGCAGCACAAAAACCTGCTCATCCCAAATCAAACTCATGAACACCATCAGCCCTTCTTTTGAGGAATTTCTTGGATTCCCAGGTCACCCAGCATCATAATTAACAGTGACAGCAGGAAGAGGTGCAAATGGAGGCCAAACTGGGAGAATGCCCCTATTTGAAAGCCTTCAGTAGCCAAGGAGGGACCACAAGTCACCACAGAATGACTGGTTTCATTAAATTCTAAATCAACCAGAGTCCAGTTTGACCTAATATTCAGGGTGGGGAAAAAAGTAATTACATCAACATCAAGCTATTACCTGTCCAAGGGCATAAGTGCCTGGTTCATTAGCAACTCAGACAAACTTGTTTTGTAAGCTCCCTATATTAAATTTGAAACTTCCCTACCCTTACAAATTAAACTAATGATTTGTGACACAAACGTGAGTATATAAATAAGAACTCTTCCAACCTGCTCGAATCCAATGTGCTCTTTGCCATCCTGAATAAGAGCGAAATTATTAGCCAACCTCATTTCAGTATTTAATTCATTTAAATAAATTAGTAAATAATTTTAAAACAAATACTAGCAGTACTCCAGATTTCTTGAATCTTAGAGCAAAACTTACAGATGTTTAAAACCATGTATTTTTCATGTTTCTAACAAGATGTTAGAAGTGAATTCCCATGGTTTAGCTCTCAGAATAAGGGCAGCATGTTATGTTAGGAACACTGCTCTTAAATGCTGGAAGTGGGGCTTTATAACAACTGAGAAGCTGCCACAGTACCATTAATAACTCAGCTATCCTTCAGCAGCTCAAGAGATGGATGACCACCCCCAATTAATTTACTTTCATTTGTATTTCAACTTTCCTCATTAATGAGGAGCTGAGGCTCTCACAGATCAGAGTTTCTGGCATTCAATGCCAGTGATGCCCACTGCACCATCACAGTGAAAAGTCACAACCTGTGCTGCCCACGGAAAAATCAGAGGAGACATTTTCTTCTTTTTACCCAGAGGGAACCCTACATTTACCAGATCAATGCCTTTTAAAACACACTTCACTCAGAAAATTCAAACAGAGCTGCCAGACAGAAACTCACTAAGGTGCCCCTGGAAGAGCTGATGACCAAGCAGGCACCAGGCAATTGCATCATATTTATTACACAGCCTGGGGCAATCAGATCCTCCTGGCTTAATCAATGGCCTTCAAATGAGGAAGTAGTTTCAAAATAATAATTATAAAACAAAATATTCTTTTGGGTTCACTTTTTGAATTTTTCCATGATGTGTGAAAGCATGTCTATTAATAAAGCTGAGCACGTGCTGAAACAGAATTTTATAAAAATCTACTTTGTGAATACCCTTGATGCCAAAACTGCACTTTTACTCAAACTCAGTTTGCTGTAAATGTTGTGACTGAACTGTAGAGGGGTCCTGTTAAAAGACTCTGAGCTCTGTCTTAAAACAAAAGTTGTATGTCCTATTTAAAAACAAACCTGAGACAAGACACCTGTTTTTTGTGTAAAAGCTACAAATAAATAAAATTTGAAGGTGTTAAAACACCTCCTCCCCTGGCATTTCTCATAACCTGGGCGCTGCAGCATCTCAGGAGGCTGCAGAACAACCTGGAACAAAAACCTGTAAGAGGAGAAAACAACAACTCTGTGTTCCTGGTCCAAACTCACTGATCACTGCCCTGTCCCTGATCCTCCTCTGCTCCCCAGCAAACTCCAGCTCTGCTCCACACAAAGAGTTTTTCCTTTGAAATAAGACAGCAGGTTACTCAGAAGGAACAGAGCTCATTTCTACTGAAAGTTTCCCCCGTTGAGCAACACATTACAGAAAAGAAATCTAACAGTAAAACCATGTTGATCCAAGAGCCACATTTAGAATGCACACAAGCAGAAATAGCTCATCTTTAAAAGCTTTGACTTGCTACGATCCTTTTGAACTGATAATGATGCAACATTGTAAAATGGAAGTGCTTGCAGAGAATCACTGTAAGTAATACACACACACACAAAGAATTACTTTGCCATCTGAAAGGCCCCATACAGAAAAGAGTGCATGGAAACAACCCAGCTCAAGTTTCCTCAAATCAGATGCCAGAGGAAGTTATATGATGAGCTGGACAGCAAATAAGAAATCTCGATTTGATAAATGAGACATTTATGCAGATAGGAACGGTTTGCAGCCTCACTGTGGGTGCATGAAAGGACTGTCAGATATTTATATGAAGCCCAGTGTTAACAGATTACAGACAGGTGTTTACATTTAAAACATGCTCTGTATTGTTATATAAGCCCCTGAGAAGGCAAAAATAGCTACTTACCAGAAATAGCCCAATTTTAAGCTCATAGGGAGAACAAGCATGGCGTATTATCTCTCTCCAGTAACAATCCACTACCAACACAGAAACACCAGCACGTGTCCTCTCATAAATCTGGTACTGGGTACACCACCGGCAAAACAAGCTGCATCACTCCCAGCACTGCAGCATTCTAAACATTTGCTAAAATATGTCAGCAGACCTTGGGGAACAGACTGGAGCCCACCTATTCTCAAATAACACAAGCACCACAAACCACAGGCAGCACTGCTGTACCCAGCAACTTTAAAACCACCCTGTTCTCTGTGGAACTGCATCCACATGGATCCACCTTCTTACGTGGATCACTAGCCACAAAGATGGGCAGGGGAATTTCAAATCCTTCTGGCAGAATCAGCACCGCCTGCTCTGCTGTTTTTAAACAAACACGGAGCTGCTGCTGGACTGTGTGTGAGCCCAGCATTCCACACAGCTCCCAGAGCAGTGTCCCACTGGCTTCTCCAGCCCTGGGGAGATCAGCCCAGCTGGGGACAGCAAATCCAGCACCGAGCTGCTCAGTTCTGCCCGGGTTTTCCAGGGAAATCCAGGATGCTACCAGGGCAACTCAGCGGCTACCGAAGTTTAGAACTGCCATAGTTGTAGGATTAGGGAATTCATTCCACTCACGTTCCTGGGGAAGGCGGGTGAGGAGACACGAGGAGATGTATTCATAAAACAAAATTCTGAAGGCTTAGTACTTGCCTCGTGTCCTCCTTCCTTCTCCTTCCCACGCAAGTACGAGTGCTGCTCGATGGCATCCAGCACCTACAGCAAATCATTTCTCCGTGTCATTAAAAGGACAGAGACATCTGCTAGCACCCGACTACGTCACTGCTTCCAACTCCGCTCAAAGCTGACAGAAACGCGGCTCTCTCTTCCCTGGATTCATCAGGACACATTCCAGCACACAGACGGATCCCGGGGTAATCCCAGCGGAGCAGAGACAGCTTTTCCTCTCTCTGCCGTGCCCGGCTGCAAGTGCAGGCAGGCGGCCGCACTCCCTCCGCTCCTCCGCTCACGCTCCCACCGGGGCGTTCCCGTCCGCTCGGGGCTGCTCTGCTGGAGCTCCGACTTCCAGAGAGCTCCCGGGGACAGCTCCCGGCACACGGCACAGAGGCGAGCACCGAGGCAGCGAAGGAAGGAGAGAAGGAAGGAGCGGCTGTTCCCGGTGCCGCGGCACGAGGTGCGGGGCAGGTGCCCCAGTCCTGCCCTGTCCTGCTATCAGACCCCCCCACACCCCACACTCACAGCCCCGGGCGGGCCCCGCCGTGAGACACCCCGGCACCGAGCGCCGCCGCAGCGCCCACAAAGTGCGTTTCTGAGCGCCCCCAAAGCGCCTTTTTAGCCCCAAAGGCGCTGCCAGCCCCAGCGCTGCCCCCTGCCCTCCGCGCCCCGCCGGGACCCGCCTGTCAGCGGCGCCGCTCCCTCTGCCGGTGCCTCACCTGGTGCCGGCCGGCGGCAGCGGGCCACGTCCGCGGGGCCCGGGCGGGGAAGGACGACGAGGAGGAGGAGAAGAGGGAGTGGAAGGAGGAGAAGGAGAGGGGGACGGAGCGTGTCCGCCGGGCCGTGCCCGTCACCGCCGCTTCCTGCCCGGCCCCGCTCGGCGCTCGGCGCTCGGCTACCCCGCCTGGCAGCTCAGCCCGGGCCACCGAGCGGCGCCGCCTCACGGAGCGCACGGCCCGCGCTATCGGCGCTCGATTGAGGCGCCTGCGCGGCGGGAGCAGGGGCTCTGAGGGAGGGGAATGGCGGGATGGCGGTGTGGGGTCAGGAGTGGATCACCCTGGCAGTGGAGCGGGGGCTCTGAGGGAGGGGAATGGCGGGATGGCGGTGTGGGGTCAGGAGTGGATCACCCTGGCAGTGGAGCGGGGGCTCTGAGGGAGGGGAATGGCGGGATGGCGGTGTGGGGTCAGGAGTGGATCACCCTGGCAGTGGAGCGGGGGCTCTGAGGGAGAGGAATGGCAGGATGGCGGTGTGGGGTCAGGAGTGGATCACCCTGGCAGTGGAGCGGGGGCTCTGAGGGCAGGATGGCGGTGTGGGGTCACGGGCAGATCACCCTAGGAGGGAGCGGGGGCTCTGAGGGAGGGAAATGGAGGGATGGTGGTGTGGGGCCACAGCCAGATCACCCTAGCAGTGAGGGGCGTTAGAGGTTGTAGCGGCCTCAGCTGGGGGTGTTTGTGTCGGGGCTCAGCTGTGCTTGAGGGGTGTTAGGGCCCATAGTTGTATCAGGTGTGTAGGGGGTTGGTTGGGACCACAGCGGGCTCAGGTGTGTGTGTGTGTGTGTGTGTGAGGGACTTAGGGACCAATAATGGTTTCAGGGGGGCATGGGGCCAGGTGCTATAGTAACCTCAGGTGTGTGTTGGGCAGGGGAGTGGGATGGTATGGTCTGCAGTGGTCTCATGTATGGGGAGTGGATGTTGTGGCCCATAGCAGGCTCAGGTGTGTTTGTGTGGAGGGGTGTCAGAGCCCATATTAGCTCAGAGGTGTTTGTGTACATTGCTAAGGTCTGTAGTGGTCTCAAGCTCCTGTGTGAGGGAACAGTGCTTGTGCCCAGTAAAAAGGCAGCTCTGAGCCTTCAATCCTGTGCTGCAGGTGCTGGGGAGCCCTGACAGGAACTGTGTGTCCTGTGACAGGTCCCAGCAGGAAGAGACCCCGGGACCCAAACAGGAGCAGCTGTGATTTGGCAGCAAAGCTCCAGAGGAAAAGGAACTGTAGTAGGGGTTGAGAGCTCTGGGTTAGAAATTGCTCAGAGCAGAGGCAGGGTAAGGTGGGCTCATGCTGTTTCTGCCACATTTGGTGGTTCCCCACAGCCTCTGAACCTAAACACTTCTTAGTTGTAGGGGCTTATTTGATTGGGGCGGAGGGTGTTAATTACTTCATTTTTCTAAATAAAACTGAAGGAGCAGAGCTTTATCTGCCAGTACCTCGTGCAGCCTCATTCTGCCAACTTGCTCCTGACAGCAGTTCCCCTTCTTGGGCTTCTAGAACAATCATCAGAGAGCTGTGTGAAACCACAGGTACAGAAACCTGAGAGCCCTGAGTACTGGCTGAGGGGTGTTGGTGTGTCCTGTGCCTCAGAGGCCAAGGTGCAATATCAGCTCTTCTCATTGTAATCAAGTAATTCCCCACAATCAGTTTCCTGTTTATAAGTTGAGCTCCATCACCTTTTTTCTTCCCCCACTCTGGTTCTTACAAGTGGAAAGAAGAGCACAGCGAGCATGACTTGTCTGTCAGCAGCTCTGTGAAAAGCTGATGCTGAGCAAGCAGGAGGCAGAGCTTCTCCCCAAACTGAGCATGTACAAAGCCCTGAGTGAGTTGTGACGAGAACAACAGCTCCGATGGAAGCACGAGCCAAGAACAACAGCTCGACAGGGAACTTTACACTTTCCCTGACAGCTCCTTGGGGCGGAGACAGTTAAGTTTCTGCGTTTGTAAGGGAAATAAGGCATTCCTTGAAGCTGAGCCTCCTCCCTCGGGTTCCCACTGAATGCCTGAGAGATGACAGCAGAGGGTGTCTCCAGCAGGCTCCTATTAAACAGGAGGAATTAGCACGGAGGGAACAACAGCGAGATCCCAGTTTTGACCACAGAATGAGCTAAAAAGGGTTGCATCAGCAGCAGTTTGCAGATTTTTTTTTTTTTACCCACTGGTTGCACACAGCTCCTGTTCAGAGGGCTCCTGTGCCCTCCTGTTGGTGCCTGCACCTGCCCAATGTGTGGAGGGCTGTGCTGGGAGGGCAGATCAGCTCCAAACAGAAAGTGCTGAGGCAGCAGTGAGGCAGGGCAGATGATCCCTGGGAGGGCAGCTGTGGTTCAGACACACTTAGAACTGGTTTGGTACACAAACCCGGCTGGCAGGGGAGCTGGTGAGGCGAGTACGTGGACAGATGGAACAGATACAGACAGGAAATGGGGGAGAAAAGGGAAACATTAGTGTTTGTAAAGCTCCGAGGGGGCTCTGGTTAGTTCTTGAGTCCTGCAGACTCGTTTCTATTTTTAGCTGAGTGACTGGATGGCTTTAGGGAGTGATTCGAGGCGCTCGAGCCAGGTGTGAGTGTGGGGAGAGGACAAACCCGTGAGCAGCAGGCAGCTTATGCGATGTGGCAGCCACCACCACGCCCTTTCCTGTTCACCCCGGGGCCGCGGGCAGCCGTGCCAGCCGCACCGCCTGAGTGGGGAGAAGGGAAAAGGAGGGGTTTCCACCGTGCTGATAACCCACATCATTCCTTGGGAAAGGAGAGCTGGTGAGCAGCTCTGGTGGTGTCTGTGCCCTGAGACAAAAACGCTCCTAGAAGTTCTAGGAGCTGCTTATGGGAGGAGGGGAGGCATGTGCCGACTTTTGGCCGTGCCTCAGCTTCGTCCCCTGTTAGAGGCAATATTGACTTAAGGAAAGAGGCACAGAGCATGCTTGGCATGGGTGTTCCGAGTTAAAAATTGTCAGTCTGGACAAACAGAGCTTTGGGATGATGGGCCGGAGAGCCGGGTGGCTGCACTGCATTACTGCTGCTCCTTTCAGAGCACGGGGTGACCTGGTGCTGCTCCTCTGGGCGCTGAGCACTCGGCTCGGCGGGTTTGGAGGAGCACTGCAGGCTTTGGAGCTCGCTGCTTCAGATCAAATCCATTCTTTCCCCTCGGTGAGGTGTTTGTAGTGCCTCAGTGAGTCCATAAGCTGTGCATGTGAGGAATGCACCTCCCAGCTCAAGGTGAGCGATTAGTGTGGCTGTGCCGGAGGTGATGAGATTAATTAGTTGTTCCCAGGTGAATTAGAGCTGCAGAAATAAGATACATGAGATATTTAGTCCGAAATACTTTGAAGCACTTTCAGATTGGAGTGGGATCCTGCATATGACTCTCACCACAGGATATGTATCTAGATCCTTAATTTTGTAGCAGTGCCTAGTCAGGATAATAACCAGTATGGGGCAGATTAAGAGGCACGTGTTCTAAAAACTGCTGTTCACTGGCAGGAGACACCTGATTCACCTGGGTGAGATCACAGTGCTGTCTGTGCTGAGGCTCTGCTGAGACTTTGGAGGAACAGGGAAGTAATTTATTTATTAAAATAAAATTCGAAAGAGTACAGGTGTCCTAGTGAGTCCATCCCCACCGAGGCAAGGTCCTGCTCTGTGTCTGGGGAGCAGCTCTGCTGTGTGTCTCTATCACAGAATGGGTTAGGTTGCAAGGGATCACAGTGGGATCATCTGCTCCAGCAGGGTCATCCCAGAGCACGTGGCACAGGATTGTGTCCAGACGGTTCTAGAATACCCCCAGAGAGGAACACTCCACAGCCTCTCTGGTGTCTGTTCTGCTGCTCGGTCACTGTTATGAATAACAAACTGGGCAGGAGATCTCACCTTTTAATGCCTTTATTAAGAGAATTCAGCTCTGGGTAGGTGCAGAGATTGAAATCCACTGCTGCTTCCAATTAGGCCACCTCCAGCAAAAAAGGAAGTTCTCAGCCCTGCTGATGAGCAGGGGTGAAACCTTCTGTCCTCGTCAAAATCACTCTGGGATGGCTCGTCCTAATGCTCATTGCTGGTCCAGTC